>JACXGK010009134.1:0-20624 GCA_016801125.1 Novumbra hubbsi
GGGCCGCTGGTTGTTGGGGTCAGTTGTTTGGGTCAGTTGTTGGGGTCAGTCTATGCTGTGCTGCAGGGCTTGGGCCGCTGGTTGTTGGGGTCAGTTGTTTGGGTCAGTTGTTGGGGTCAGTCTATGCTGTACTGCAGGGCTTGGGCCGCTGGTTGTTGGGGTCAGTTGTTTGGGTCAGTTGTTGGGGTCAGTCCATGCTGTACTGCAGGGCTTGGGCTGCTGGTTGTGTGTTTTTAAAAGTTTAAGAAGAAAAAATAAAATAATTTTCACCTCTACACGCTGTTTTCAAATTTTCATCCGTGCCTTCAAATGATGTGGTTCAGAGGCACTCAAATCCAGCTGTGTTTCACACTTGATGAATTGAGAGCGTTGATTAGCTGTTAACAAATTTTCAGTGATATCATAGATGCAATTTTCCTATGCTTTTAAAGCACATGTTTTCCAGAAATGCAATACGCATGATTTCCTAATATTCTGTATTATGAAGGGAACGTCATACATGTTCATGACCTGCTTATGTTTCATTGTTTAATGTTATGGTTGAGGTTTCTGCCGGGGACACACTCATTGTGTATATGGCGCCAGTAGCCAGGGCCTTGTTGACAGAATGTTTGTCCATGATAAGTGGTTATAAGGGCTTTCTCTTGGAGGGCTCAGAGAGACTAATTCAGGGCTCTTGCTTTATGATTTCAACTGGCCACTCGTATTAATCCTGGTGGAACTTTGGCTGACATTATTAATGACCGCTTTTGCCTCAATTTCATCTAGAAATTCAGAATGACATGCATATTCCCTTTTAAGCACAACACTTTGGATATGTCATCTATCTAAACAAACACACATTATTATGGCCGACTGCAGTGTAGTGAATTCAGTAGAGGCAGCTGAGAAGAACGCCAAATGGATCTCAATGACTCAGACTACTCAGAGAGTCTACTGTGCGAGCATGAGAGCGTGTGTGTGGATCCGCAGGCATGTGAATGTGTGTGTATCTGCGTGCGCCTGTGATTTACGTCTGTGTGAATGTGGGTGATGGATACCAATGACTCACTGGTCTTGGCCTCTGTTTGTAGCCCAGCCAGGACAGCTGGCAATGACACGGAATAGCTTCCTCACGTTTTCCCCAAGGCTCACAGACCGAGAATGACATCACTGTCTTTACTCGTCTGCACTCCTCACAAACTTTGTGCGAATTCTAAATCGTCATTGCTATTCACTAATGCCAAGCATTGCCCTCCAGACTAAACAGTTAGGATAACAGACACATTATTTTGTCTAGAACTCAATCTCACATAATTTGTTTGAAAAATGTGATGTGATTTCACTACATTGTCTATCAAGGTTTATGCAAACCTACAGCAATGTTTTGTTAAACTATGGCATACAACCTATTGCGTTTTGTATGCATTTACTTTTAATGCTGTCAGAATCCATATAATGTTCCAAATGTAAAGCCATAGCTAAGATATTACTTACATCCTAAATTTATAATGGGCCGCTCTGTTCTAGAAAGATGCATGCAAATATCTAACCTGGCCTTTGTTTAAAACCATAGTACTGGTACATAGTACAACTCTGAACCCCTGATTGCTCCTACGATCGCCATGAACTGTTTAATTGCCAGTGTTAATGACAGATATTCATCATTTCGATGACCTGTGTTCTAAGTAAAACTTCCCCCAAATGATCAGGGATGTGAGCACATAGTAGCAGTAGTAATATTGCACACTAGGTTTCTTAACTTTCCCCTTAACAAGAGACATATTCCTCTATCATATTCCTCGGTAATACCTTTTGCAGCTATGGCTACATGTTAATGAGGTTTTGCCAAGGTTCCCAAGTCACATTGTTCTGGCATGAGTTTTGCTTTTTTTAATGTCTCTTCTCTTGGAGCTAGAAAAAGCAGGTAAGGAGTGTTGGTAAGAAGAAGGACTTTAGATAATTGGCTGAAGTGACGTGTCACCAAATTAGACTGGACCCAATAACATGGGATAAGGTTACTGCATTTAATGTTCATTGTTACTTATATGGTTACTGCAATAGGTTTTGTCATTTCTGCTGAATCTTTTAACCCAAATCATAATATTTATATTCATTGGGACCCTTCACAATCTGAGTTTTAGTCAACAGTCATTGCAGTTTAGATCAGATGGTCTCATAAAACTGTAATAAATTGCATATCGGCATTTGTCCTAGTGAATATTATCCCTACATATCTCTATATATTTTTTATTTGAAGAACTGATTCAACAACATTTAGGCCCTAGAATTCTCTGAAAAAACGTGTAAAACATGTTATCTTCACATTACAACACATGCAATACCTAAATATGCACTCTTATATGCAGAATGTATTTCGAACATATTGGACAAACTTGTTGAAATATAAACCAGTTATATTTAAAAATACTTATAAGTTGACTTAAAACCAAATTGTCCCATCCCATAGCTTAACTTGTGATTGTTTATGATTAGTCTAGTTTGTGATTGATCCAGTTTGTCAGGCCATGCTCAATTGGCTCCCAGCTTACTTAAGACAGTCAATGTTGAGATATGTGTCTTCAAATGCACATCCAGTGCCATTCTGCTCTTAATTTTACTTCTTGCTCAACCAGGAAGTTTACAACTGAATCTTTGTGGGCTTGAGGGAAAGCATTCTCTGGTCTTCTGCCTAGATTCAGCTCACAGACAGTCAAGCTGGAGTTGCTGGAGCGTGGCGATGTATTCAATCATATTTGACTACTAACCCATCGTATTCTGGTGCTGTTGGCCAATTGCTACTAACCCCTTGGCTAATTCACAAATGGCAATCGACACCTGATCTTGAAATAAATGTGGCTAACTTTCACATTTTATAAAGATTTCCATCAGTTACAGCCAAAAGCAACAGCTACGTGTTCAGAAATCTACCCTAAACATTGCATAATTTCATCATATCTGCAGTAACTGCTTTAAAGACACCTGGTAGCAGTATGCTGTCAGCAGTATGTTTGAGAAATAAGACAGTCATGGCCTACACAAGTTATGCAATCCTTTGGATTTATACTTCAGGAATGCTATTCTGGCTTCTGTCTGTGTTTATACAAAGAAGGATCAGTCTGTCATATATTTACTTGAATTGTCATAGCAATATTACTCTGCTTTTAAAACAGATAGATTGTGTTGTGTGTACTTGATTCTAACCATGGTGTTCAAGTTCTGAGGTTTGCTGCTGCTATCAATCATGTCACTGACACAAAAAACCCTTACGTAAACCCTGATTGCAGTGTCATTTCAAATTCCTGCTATTTAACACGAACCTTGATCCAGTAGTCAGAACTTGGAAAAGACCAGGCTGGCATATTGATGAAACGGCAAGATCTCAGAGAATATTACTCCATTTTACTCTTCAGAGCAGAACATTGGGTTTTGGAACATGCTAAAAGCTCACGCCGTTTCATAATCAAATCATTCCCATCCAAATATTGCCCGTCCTCTTACCACCAACTTTATTAAAACACAGGCTTTTCGGTTTCATGTGTGCACACTAAGAATGGTGAGCCAGAAAGCACTATAAGGCTTCGTGAAAACTTTTATGGAAAGGGCCAACGTGTTAAATAGCATCATGCTTCCAACATAGCGATGCATTAACCCCCTGGATTAACAGGAGCAGTGATTTCCAGGGCTGCATGAATCCAAAAGGCTTCTGCTTTTCAGCCTTTGGCCCCTGGGCCATGAGCGCCCCTTTAAATGAGGCGCTGCCAAAAGGGAGATCAGTTACTAGGCCTCTTTTAAAAGTCTGCAGTAATGCAGCTTGTATTAACAAGAGTTGTGTTTATGTTTTTATATTGTCTACTGCAGGGGGTGTTCTTTTCACAGACGACATAACCACATAATTCTGCTCACCTGCAACTTCCTTAGAGTGCTTAATCTGTCATAATACATAACATGGCTAAAAAGACAAATGCATTTCCTAAAACCGAAATATAATAATTCTTTCTTTGAGACAATTCTTTTACCACTTCAGTCAGGCCATGTTAGTCATTTTTACAGCAAACCTGCTGAAAATTGGATGAGATAGCTAACAGAATAATAGCCAATGTGTAAAATTATACCCCCAAATCATTTGAGGAGTTCTAGATCTATTATGCTCGAAATTTGCCAAAGTAACGTTAAGAGTGGAAAGCTTGCGTCGTTGTCACGCGTGATGGGGAGTGGAATCAAACGCAGACATTTTAATGGCAATGGGGATTTATTTAACAAAACAAAGAACTTACTACAAAACGATAAATAAAGGGCGCCATAACAAGGCAGCTAAAATTTAACAAGAAAACCAGCAATCGTGCCGGGTACTTACATCGATAAGTGCATCCACAATGAACCACACCACACCGAGTGACAGAACAAAGGAACCTATATACACACACACAAATCAACAAATGACAATAGGTGTGCGTAATAGGCTAAGGTGTTAAAAACGTGCTTCAAAATAAAAGTGCTCCCCAGAATACCACCCCCTACCGGCACCGTGCTACCCTATACGTTACAGTCGTTCTGCATTTATGGAATATTTTATGCAATATTTAATATATTACTACAGAGAAAACCTCCAAGCATATTGTTCATTGACTTCTCCTTGTTCAAATCAAAACCCTTTTTAAAAGTCCTTCAAAGCATTTATTTTATGTGTTTACTGTGAAACTGAACTGTCTGCTGTGGATTTTCACAACATTTGCCACACACAGAGGAATAAGGTCTTGCCCCAAGGGTCCTGTCAATACAGAATCAAACTCACTGAACAGGCAAATAATCTCTTATCAGCCTTTTCTCTTTTACTTTTTGGTCACAGTACCTAACGAGTTACAGTTTACCACAAGGGGCTATTTTCATTTAATTCAGCAATTTGTGCTTACATATCTACACTTCAGATAGCAAAAATGCTGTACTCACAGTTCACCAATTAAATATTATCCTGAGAAAAAGACAAATGAGACTGCTGAACAGTTGAAAATCAACTGTTCGCAAACAGTAACCATGTCATAGTAAATGTTTACCTTTCTATGACCAGACAGGTTCACCACAAAACTAAAAGGCTTTCATTATATTGTTATATCCTTTCAAGTTGCCCAAATAACCCCTGTATTATAAACTAGGAAGAGATATGTAACAAACTATTTAAACCCGGATTGGGGTTTGCAATCATGCGGGAATGAATAGTATCCAGTGCGTAAGAAAGAGAGAGATCTAGAGTTCAAAAGGTATCCAGTGCGTAAAAGAGAGAGATCTAGAGTTCAAAAGGTATCCAGTGCGTAAGAGAGAGAGACCTAGAGTTCAAAATGTATCCAGTGCGTAAGAAAGAGAGATCTAGAGTTCAAAAGGTATCCAGTGCAAGTGGTTGGGATAGCAGAAATTATCAACTTCATTTAATATGTGCTCAAAATAATTTAAAAAGTGAAGGGGCAAGGAACATACATTTCATGTTTTTATCAGTTAAATTTGAAGCAATATGGCACAAGAGTGTGTATAATGGTATAATGGTACCATTACCATTACCATGTACCAAAACCCTCCAAACTTCTTATTGCCACTATGAAACCATAAACGACAACCAATTTTACGAGCAAATATCCGACATGCCAAATTCTCAGCATTTTATTGACACTGATCTGTTCTTGTGATTTGTAGTGTATTCTTTTTTTATTTAAGATTATCATGTGATCCTTGGATGTAGTTTGGTTGTCGTGAACATCAGTATTTGAGGCTGCCACATACATATTTGTTTTCTTAAGGGTCGCTATAGCTTAACGTTTTATTATGTAGAACAACTTTCAGCTTGTGCAATATATTACAGGGTATTTTTCTACTACACTGGTAACTAATAATATATAATAACAATAATTGGATATGAAATCAGTCATAATATTTCATTTTTAATTTCTATAAGAATCATCATGCAAAAGAGTAGATAAAAATATACTAGTAATTTGGGGATTTTTGAAACAATTGACCCAAAATGCATTTTTGGCACATATATATTTGACATATTAACAATTCTCTCTTATTAAGTCTGAAAGATGTATCTAAGGATTAACAAACCCAGCATCAATTTCAATAAAACATAATTCTATGCCTGTCACGTCTCCCTCTGGGGAGGTGCCCCCTCCTCACTCGGGCGTTCAATGACATCGCCCTCCTAGCTGCCACCGTTCCCCTGCCCCCACCTTGTGTTGATTGTTTGTGATGTACCTTGTCTTCACGAACGCAGCCCCTTCATTGGGCACACATGTTGCTTGTTGTCTCTGTAGACGTTTGCCAGTGTGTGTCCTGTTCGGTGTGCGTTGTTGTTACATGTGAAGAGAACATTTGAGACTCCTGTTTTGAGTCACCCTTGTACATACCATGTTCACAACGTTATCCTGTATGTTGCTTTGAGGTCTATAAATATAAGACCGATTCATCTATCCTGCGCCTTGTCCCATCCTTGGATTTGCTCGTCACAATGCCCAATTAAAATAATTGTTATTATTCTGCTATATTCTATAAACTATATTCAAACTTTACTTACCTAGTTTATTTAGGGAACTGCATTAAAGTTGGCCAATGCTTTCCGATAAGGAAATTCAGTGAATCACATTACTTTTCTCCAATCACAGCTGTACCAACATATGAAAGGTGGCAGATTTTTCACGAACCGACCTGTTTCAAAGGTGGCAGTACCACATTACCAAGTAACTGCCCCATTGCACTGCCAATATTAGTCTATGGAGATGTCATGGCCGTTGTTCTGGCTTGTATGCATCTGTGAGCAATGGGTGTGGCTGAAACCCCTGAACTTAATAATTACTAGGGGTGTCCACATTCGTTTGTCTGACCACTTTTGACATCTGACAGTGTTTCTGTAAAACATTTGTTCTCATCATTGCTCACATTCTGGTCATCCACTGCTGATTCCATCGGATTTACAATGTATTAACCTTTTATGCATCGCACCACATGTCTTTAACTTCTCTGAAACAGTCAGCATAGTCACTTCTTAGAGTCGTTTTTTGATTTGCCAATTAATGCACTTTTGGAGAACTCTGTGAGAACATTTTCTGCATCTCCAGTGACCTCCCAAATTCAGAGAACGGATACTGTTTGGATGGGTTTCCCTGGTAACCAAACATTTAAATCTGCTGTTGTAAAACAAAATAATATGTCTCGACTCCCCAAGGAGCCATCTGGGTAGACCAAGTCAGGCCATACCCATACACAAGCACATTCTTTTTTCTTTTTAAAAGGATTCTACAGGGGTTTAAAAATACCAAATACAATTAAAAAATTGTCTGTATTATGATCCGTAATGATGAGAAATACTTTTGGGTTTGGTCACACACATTACACAATTTTGAACAGAGAAGATTTTTTTTTTCAGTTCAGGTTTGGATATGTGTTAGTGTTGGCACTCGTTACAGCTTTCATGCAATTATAAATCAATGAACCCCAAGACTTGAGACAGTTTTGCTAGTTACAGCCTTAGAGTTACTTAGCTATAAGTGTGTTAGGGAGGATAAGACACTCTCCCACACACTAATCATTGTTAATAATAACACTTCTGTCCAGGTCCGTATTGTATTGCTTTGAAAACGTGGGTTTACCATGTTGTCAGTCAGTCAATCTGAGAAAGACACACTTCCTGGGAGAGAGTTCTCCTTAAAATTCAAACCCGGGTTTTTGTCCCTGTGATGTTCTCAGGCCTGAGGGGGATTAGTCACTGCCTCCCTGGCTGGCTGTAGTGGGGTTACACAGAGCTGTCCAAGATAGGAGAGATGGAGACGCATCGTATTGGAAGGAAACCATGGAGACAGCGTGCCAAAACAGAGGATCACCATGACTCTTATAAATAGTGACATTTTAGTTTCTAAATAGAGATTTGGCAAGGATTGTCTTGAATTACAAATGACTGCACTGTACATGGCTTAATGGATAATGTAATACCCGCTGATGTAGCTAAACGGCTCAGGCTAGGATTTGTCCTGATCTGCCCAATCCCTATTACCAAGCCTTTGTTTGACTTTAGCCCACAGACAATGGATTGGTTCAGAGCATGCTCAGAGATATAAGGGGATGAACATATTATCCTGTCATTTATCTAATTTAACCCAGAACCAAAGGCTTGCATTATTCAAGCAATATCCCATACAGGGATAACCCAAAAAACATTTAAACTTTTTTTTCTCACCTTTAGTTTGACGTTGTATGGCCGCAATTTGCAAATGTTACTTTTATTCTACAGTTTGACGATATGCATTACTATTTTGCTCAACCAACAATTGTTCAGACAGAATGGTAGCTTTCAGCTATCTAGAATGTCTGGAGGCGCTGACCTTGTTTGTATGACCGTTAGCTGATGGTCAGTATTGATTTTGGCCCCTTCGTAGGGGACTCCCTGCAGAGACACAGATTGCCACTGAAATAATCTATCACTGAATCGCATTGTGTTTAGAGGAATGAGTATTAGTAATGCCGTCCGCAGTAGTCAGATCTGTGCGTTTGAGGCCCTAGTGTTCTTCCCACCTCCAAGTCCTACAAAATCTGTTCACACAAACTTTTATGGTTAACGGCAGTAGCTACATGACAACCAGTTGTTTCATCCAGTGAAATCAGAAAACGGGAAGACATTTGTATCTGAGGAACAGTTTTTAAAATGACAGGGGTGTACACGGACTGCCCTGGATGGATTTGGTGAACGGATGGCTGGTGTGACCCGTTGAATACGGGAAGGAAGGAGCCCCTAGTGACCTGAAGAGGCATGCAGAGTCGTCCTGGTCACACCGGGGCCCTGCGGAGCAGACATCTGTAGTGGGTCACTGACCAGAGCGGGAAACCCTAGAAATGAGGTTTGTTCACTTTTTGTGTTACTGTACATATTAGTGTATATGCATTGTAGATAACTAACAATGTGAATAAGCAATTCAAAATGATTCTGTATGTCAGAGAAGTACCATTAGGTTTAAGTCAGACTCAAATTTGATTACAAAACCTAGTATAGTTTGATTACAAAACCTAGTATATGGTAATGAGAAGAGGTAAGAACACAATTCAAAATGTATGTTTAGGGGTCGGGTCTGGGTTTTGGTGATTTCGTTTTCCTGGCATCATTTTTAGACCTTTATTATTAAATACCATTTATTTATGAGTGACATGAAATGTAAGAGCATTCAGTTACTTTGCTCTTTTTCAATGGAACAAAATCCAGATCAAACAGGAAAACACCCTTGCCCATTTAAAATGGAGGATCAATATGATCTGTCATTGTTTATGCTAAATTGAAATAAATATATTTTGTGTGTTGTTTGTGTACCTGTACATGTAAAGCATGTCTACACAGGGCACAACGTCAAAAGACATCCAGGTCTTAGTCTGTTTTCCCTTGTAAAATAAAATGCTAATAAAATAATAAATAATGACCACGATAAACAAACGTTTACATCATAGTTCAATATACATTGAGAAGTACCGAGAGATGAGCTGAGAGGAGATGGAACTTGAACTGTGGGAGCTTGTGCTACTTCTAAAGAACATAACTTGAAAGGTAGATTTCTACAAGTTTATAGTACAAAATAATTCATCAGCTTGAGTATTCCATACATTTAAGGAAATATCTTGTCCATCTAGGTCCAACAAATAAGCTGGGGATAGGTGGTACAATTGTATTTGGTTGGGATCTCCTCTCAGACTTAATGGATTTTCATTATTAATTTGGCTTCAATGATTTTGACCTTTATTCCAGTGCTGTGACACAGATTTTCTTTTTTTTTCAGCAACCTTTTCCCCCCCCACAAATTAAGCCCATAATGTAGTATTATTGACACATTGATCATGGTTGATGAAAAATGTTGTATATTTCATGAAAAGGTTATTATGAAATGATTTTTATCTGCGCCCTTACAGGGACTGACACAAAATTCAATGTTAAAGCAAATCATTAACTAGCAAGAAGTTTTTCCTGTCCATATCACCCAACTATATAAACATGTTTGGTATTAGTTATGGTGTACTAGTTCTCCTGCTAAGGTCACTTGGCCAGTAAAATGTACGTTTCTATTACTTCTCTGTTAGTACATAAAAATTAAAAATAAAAAGTCAGTGCTCACTTAATAAACTGTCAGTGTACAAGACATATCTGGCTGTTCTGGCAGTATATTCCAAAATACACTCAGAAGCACGTTTATTCGGTTCACAAAACTGGATGGGTCCTGCGGAGTCAGGTGGCTGTGGCTTGCTATGTAAAACAGGCAGACAGGCGTTCGGGACGTTGCGCTACTGTTAGAATGGACAAAAAAACAGAGAAAACCTTCCGCTAGTAAGATTGTAGTTAACATGCTCAGCTGTTCCAGCATCTCAGAAATATGAGCTGCCGCAAAAAGCTTTTCAACGCATATTTTCATTTTGACTGAGAACAGTGAGACAAATAGAGGTCATCCAGTCAGCAGCTGCCCTGTGGCACAAAGACGCTTGTTGATGTAAGAGGTCAAAGGAGAATGGCAATAGCTGTGAAACTAACAGGTGGACATAATCATTAATCGTATGTATTTCGTAAAGCCCTTTTTACGTCAGCAGTCGTCTCGGTACTTATATGGATACCCAGCCTAAAATGCCTGCCTAACACAAACAATAGTGCAGTAGTGTGTAGAGGTGAGTAGAATGGCAGTTTGGAACACACACCTCATTGCTACTAGTCACAAAAGGCTATTGAATCAGATGACCACATTCCGTTCCACTGCGAGCACCGACACTGAATAACTAAGGAGCGTATAAACATCCTCAAGTCTGACAAATCCCAGTTCAGTCTACTTGAGTGGCCATTTGCAGTACCCGGAACTTCAATCAATAAAACATCTTTGGAATGAGATGTAAAGTGGCTGTAAGCAACTGTGTTATATCATAAAGCTAGCATAATCTAAATAAAATTCCTGTGGTACATTTTCAACACATTGTAGAACACACGCCTTTAAGATTTCAGGCTGTTCTGAATTTAAAAGGAGACCGACCCAGTACCAGTTGAGTGTACCCAATTAACTGACCACAGATTGTGTGTCTGATTGGAAATTATACATTGCTAATTGCTTTGTTTATGACCACCAATACCAAACATATAGGGGTGTCAACTATTATTTTCTGTTCTTTTCAACTGTAAAATTGTTATTATTTAATAATAATTGGAAAAAACCCATCCAAAAAGGACATCAATTCAACGGAAGTTCCCAACGTTGTTAGAGCAGTATCTGTCATGCCCTGGCTGCGAGCCCCTGGCCATTTCAGGGCAAGACTATTAGTGAGGCCTCTAGCCCTCTCTATGCCGCTGTGGGCTCCCCAGTCAGAGCAGCTGCATTCAGTTGACTCTGATTGGGGAGCCTACTTAGGTTAGTTTTGCAGCCACACTCGGTGTGGTTTATTGTTTGTGTTTGATGTCACAACTTCACGGTTTGTCCTTCATTTATTTCCAATTCTCATGTGGATACGCTGCGCGTTTCTGTGTATTGAGTTTTAGTTCTGTTTGCTGTATTTATACAGCACCTTTACTTTTACCGTTTACAGTTTGTGTAGTCTTTGTCTTTAATGTGTTATTGGAATAAATTCACCTTTTCTTTCATCAACAATGTCTGCGTTTGGTTCGCCTGCACACCACAGCCGTGAAAGTATTAACCATAACGTTGCAGGCTACACTTTGCCGGTCGTCTGTGATACGACCGGACAGAACCGGTTGTCTGTGATACGACCGGGGTGGTCTGTGATACGACTGGACAGAACCGGTCGTCTGTGATACGACCGGACAGAACCGGTCGTCGTGGATACGACCGGACAGAACCGGTCGTCTGTGATACCACCGGACAGAACCGGTCGTCTGTGATACCACCGGACAGAACCGGTCGTCTGTGATACCACCGGACAGAACCGGTCGTCTGTGAAACCACCGGACAGATACGTCATGTCACTGCCCCTCTTTTAGATCTTTTACGGTTACACACACATGCACACAAACACATTTAAGTTCCAACAAAAGAAGGCCTTCCACACCATCATGGGCCATGCCTCCCACAGGTTAAAAATAAGGCACAAGCCGCTGGGACATGGCACCCATAGAGAGCCAGACAGACCCGGCGCCAATGACCTCCAGGCTCCAGTGAGTCAATGATAACGCATGGGGTCAGGGCCTCACTGCACCCACTGCAGCTCACAACCCATCCATATTCCCAGATCTGGAGAGCACGCATATGCTAACCTCTGCGTTAAAGTACAGATTGCTAACTGCAGATCTTAAGAGCTAATCAACCAAGCCAAAAATAAGCAGTAAGTTAATTCCCACATACCACCTTTGATGATTAGCTAGAAGCAGTGTACAAATCAATAGGATTAACTTATTTCCCATATTGATCCTGATAAAACTGTGGTCCCATTTCCGATTAGTAAATAAATTCTTCAACACGTATTTGAATGTGTTTTGCCGGGATATCATCAGAAAAAGCTCTGGCTTAATACCCTCATGTAACCTTACTTCTAAAATGAATGCTTCAAATAATGATTACAATCTATTCTGTCATGTAAAGTTTGTTAACTAGCTAGCAGTAACCAGTCAGGATGTTTTCAAAACTAACAATTAGTTAGTATCCCCCTATTAGAGTTGTAATATTTTAGAAAGTCATCTAGTTCGGAATTTTGTCCGGGTAAGCTGATCCCAAATTTGTACTTTAGGGCATTTCAGGACAACTGAGGACTACGGTCGTCAGTGAAACCAACACGTCATTAATTAAATCTATTTTCAGGGGCAAAGCGTAATTACAAACCAAAAGGAGAGCTGAGATAAATTAGCCATAGGGTGTCTGAGACGCCATGTCAATTAATCAGGGGTTTTCAAAAACATCCCTGGACCATTGGGTTCTACAGGGAAGAACAAATGGGTGCAAGAAAAACCTTCTAAATAAATCAGCCGTGACTGTATTTTTCACTGAATTAAATATTGGTTACAACCTGTAGAGTATAAATGGGTGATATATATTTTTCTTATTCAGGTCATTTATTATTTGTTTCAAATCGTAGATGCTGTATTGATGGGTTTGAGTTTGAGGATGCTAGGGGAACAGTTACTATGATGTTTAAGAATTTAGGTTAGGTGACATTTCCACATGATGGCTGCTGCTTTTTGGCAAAAAACCCAGAGGCTCTGAAAATAATTCACCCCCTGGGACTTTTCCCCATTTTATTGTGCTACAACATTAAATGAGGATGGATTTAGTTAAGATTTTTGCCGCAGGTCACAAACAAAAACCCATAATGTCCAAGATATTTTCCTTTGTAAATAGTGAAGGTGAAAAATACTGTACACAAATATGTACACAAATACCCTAAAATCAAACCAGATAATCTAAACTTGAACCTCTTGGATTTGATACAAAAACAGAAAAATGTCCCTGCCACGTATTCTGCATGGACATCAGCACACTTTCCAGTCAAGTTGCACACACAATGTTTTGGTTTAGACATACCTTGATAAATGAAGGCTCTGGACGGAAAGTGTGTGGGAGGGAGAGACTTCCTCTGAGCAGCAAGGTCTTTAACCAGGAGTTTATAAACGTCCAGAGTGTTTTACTACAAGGCAGAGATCTGCTGAAACTTTATGAAACACTGTTAGATGCCTCAGGTTAATTGACTCATACATAATGTGGAGGCATGCCTACATTGTACATTTGAGCACACAACAAAACAAAGAGGAACACTTCTGTATCCTAAACATCCAAAAGAGCATATGCTAACACAATCAGTGAAAGCAGTTCACTGTACGAAACAGGGCTTCCGGTGGTACGGTAACAGAAAAAGCTATTTGTTGCATACATACATGAAACATTTATTTAGGTATATTTACGGTCCTTTAAGGTGTCATACTCACAGCATAGGAAAAGGTTATATGCACTGCACACACTGGGTGAGGGTACAGATTAATTGTATTCCAAACTGAATGTTACCAGCTGATTCTGACAGGACAAAGCCCGGATTGAATGCCAAAATGTGTATATCCCTCCATCATATATTATCACAGGGTTAGGTTAAGTATCCTGTTCATGTCAGCACAGAATAAAGATGTCAAGGAAACATCGTTTTCTCCATAAACTTCAGGATGGACTTATAGTAGACGCCTGCAAATCATCATCCTCATCTTGTCTGGGTTCTCCCATGTTTGACAAAGGATTGTACATTACGAAAATAGATATGACTACGTTTCCTCTTTGTTCAGCCGGGCTAATGAATAGGAAACACAGAGAAGTACATGTGGTAAACATTAAGTGTTAGGAAACAACAGCTTGTGAGGCAGTAATGGATGAAGGGAGGCTTTGCCTTTGCTTCCCTGATGCAATAAAGGGATAGCTCAACACAGCCAATCACCTGCATTGAGTCGAACCCCCGGAATTAAAAATCACTTCCTACTAATAAAAAATTCTCACACCAGAATTATTTTTCTCGTTAATGGCCCCCGCATGACGCACTGTAACCATGACTACAGCAGAATAGTGATGTGACGGTGAACAGACAGGCCTTGGTTACAATCCACCCTTGCTGCCTTTGCCAGGGGGGCTCTCATCTCCACTGGGATGACCTCTTTCCAACGCCATTCGGGGGGCGGAGCCACTGGCTTACTGTTGTTCCCGGTTGCCATCCTCGTGCAATTGGATTGGACTCTTTCAGGGTGGCTGCTGTTGGAGGGAGGCCTTCTGGCGCTTGGCAAAGTGAGTGGAGTGACTTCCTGCTAGATGGGCCCCGTCCGGGGTTACCCTTGGAGAGGGCAGTTGTTTAACTGGACCCCCCAAAGGTTTTACGCTGCTTTATTATTGTGCCATGATCAGTTCGCCTTATTCTTTATAAATCTAAGGAGTCCCCTTTCTAAATGTTCCTTATGTGAAATGTTCCTCCATTTACATTTAGGAAGAAATAAAGGCACTTGTATTCCATTTACAACTTAAACTAACCTAGAGATGTGTGTCTGAGGGATGGGAACAATGGAGAATTAGTATTTCTGAAATGTATGTTTATCATTGTAATTCAGACAAGATACAACATTTTTGGCACCCAAATTTCAGTTGCACATACTTTTGCATTGATAACTACTGTTACAAATCATTAAGCCCCTATTCTCCACAAGCAACTACTACCACTACAAAGTGTGAGGGTACCTTTGTCCAACTTCAGATTTCAGCTCTCTCCATTTCAGTCGAGCATTTTCTCTATAGCCATTCTGGTTTGTTTGATAATTAGCTTTTCATTTTCGGGTTCATCTCACTAGGGGCACCACTCACAATGATGTGTTAGACCTGAACATAAAATGTGTTTTCTTGGTCATTTTCTATGTGTCTTTGCGACAGTATCACCCTAACCAGAAACTGAACAGAGTAGGTTGCCCATCTGATGATATGAGGGAAAACTGAAACAGCCACACAAAGTCTTCCGTACTGAATTTGCTTGGTGCGTATCTGTGGCTGGCCTGTGGCTGGCCTGTGGCTGGCCTGTGGCTGGCCTGTGGCTGGCCTGTGGCTGGCCTGTGGCTGGCCTGTGGCTGGCCTGTGGCTGGCCTGTGGCTGGCCTGGTTCCTCCAAGCTTGCATGATGTCCGGCAGGTACTTGGACAAGAAGTCAGGGTGGGGGGCAGGGTTAGATATTGCAAATACATAGGTCTATTAGGACGTCCCTGCCATTTACCACAACGCACATGTAAAACACAAAACATTGCACCTAAATGGCTACTATGTGTTTGTGCTTTTCAAAAGCAATAATCTTTTGTTTTGGGTGGTTGTTAGGGTTGCCTTCTGTTCCCTGGAAGAGTCCCTGGAGGAATTGGGCAGGGTACTAACTAGGGATACATGCTCAGTAAAGCTCTAACTTTAGGGAAGACATCGAAACAAAATAGCAGAATGAAGAAATTACAATTACAAATAATTTACTTTTGTTTGCCTGTTTGTAGCACCAGATACTGTTAGAGAAAAAGAGCCGCAAACGTGTTGGCAAAACTCTGACTGTAATGCTGGTGCCTTCATACCCATATTTGTTCATGTTTACGAGTCCTGTCAGCACTGCTCTGTTCAGTGTCTGCAGAGGTAGCACTTCTGGCTTAGTCAGTGTGTTGGTCTGTTATGGTTTGAACATCATAATGCCAGGATGACTTGTCTTTTTGTCTGTCTTTTGCTCTCACTCAATTTATTCTCTTTCCATTCGGTTCTCTTCATGGCCCTCTCCTACTCCTTTTTCCATCATATGCATACAAATCGACTTAGGGGACATAGTAAAGCTTTCATGAAGCCCCTTAAGATGGTGTTCACCCCTATTTCCTGCTCCCGTTCTATGATCCACAGCATGTTTAGAGAAAGAGATTGAGACGACTTGTCTGTTTTATTACTCATGTTGTTGTGTGGCTTGCTGGTTGTCAAGGAGATTTCACTCCATCTTTCTCTGTGTCACACTGTTTATGAAAAACTTGTTATTTGTTGTCTATTTACTGTCAGGCCTCTTCTGGATAATGTCGATGACCTTCTGGCTCCCTTGACAAAAGGTTGCTAACCTGACAATCATGTTTTGACATAGCGTGCCTTGTTCTTTAAATTTGTAAATACCAATCTGTTGTGGGGAATGCTCAAGCACAATTCTTCGTACATGAGGCTCTTTTCCATGAGCGTTATAAACAGATGAACAGGGTAGAGACCTGGGATCCCTGAACATTGCTTAGGCATGATAGAAACAGCTGACGCATAGTGAAAGGGTTAGTCCACAAGGACTGCCACCTGTAAGTACATTGTCTGTTAGCTGTTAGATTTCTTCTATTTCTTTTGCAGCAATCTGCCCATGTTTTAAATGGAAACATTTCACTGATGGCCTGTATCTACGCCTTTTAAACATACGGTTAGGTTTAGACTTGAGGTTAGGGTTAAAGTTAGTAGATGGTTGATTTGTTGTTCATAGTCTTTTGAGTACCTATCGTTAAGGGATAATCGTTAAGGACTATATAAAGTGATACCCTATTCCCTCTTAATGATTAGGGGCCAAAAGTCCATCTAGATTACTTTTCAAAGAACAATTTTACTTATAAATGTCACAGAAGAAAGAGCTTGGGTTAGGGTTTGACAATATTTTGCTTCATACACGTTTTGTATACACGATGTGTTTTTCTTATGCAAACAGATTGAGTCAAGCTACTTTGCTGTGTGGTTTTAGTAATGGAAAGTTGATCAACCACCAAAATAGACGCTGATGTTGGTAAATATTGAATCAGATGTGTTAGTGATGGGCTACTTCCAAACAGTAAAAGCACATATATTTATTTTGCAGCTCAAGGCCGGGGTAAGACCTGGCTTATGCATTTCCAAGTATAAACCTCGAATCTCATTAGCATAACAACAAATAATACGTTTTATTTTTTCTCTATTTTTTCTTCATTTTTTACTCCTGCTCTACTTAGGAGTGACGTGTACATCATTTTTGTAATGTATTGTTGTCTGGAACACTGTCCTGCAAGTTAGAACCATTTACTCCAAGTGTTTCCTATCAACCCCGTAGCCTAGTTAAACTGTGAACCGATGACATAGCAATGGATCATTGTTTTCCTAATTACTCCCAGAATTAGAGCAGAGTTGTTTCACCTGTCCCGCTGAGCTCCCAGTGTGCTTCTTTTATAGCTTGATTAGGGTTCCCTAAACGCTCCTCGACTCAATCTACAGCCTTCCAGTTGAAACTTGCATCCACTACTAGACCACGATGCATACCAACAGAATAGCAAGAGGAACCTCCCCTCTCAACTCAGGCAACACTCAAACCACATGCCTATCCAATGTCTTAGTTCTGCCACGTCGGATCTGTAGGCTGTCCCATCTCTACAAGTGGGCATCTCCCCCTCAGCCTAGTCAATGTCAGTCCTTGCACATCAGTGATGGAACTCGCTTCCCCTTGAAGCTAGGACAGCGGAGTCTCTGGCCATTTCTTTGTAACTTCTGAACTGTTTTCCCACCGCCCCCCGCCGGGGCCTTCTGGAACTAATGCTTGCAATTTCCATTATTATTTGATCCTGTTCCTTGTTGCACCAACTTTGTGGTTAGCTACTTTATTGATTAGGGTTCCCTTACTACTGCGGAGTTGCATGTTTGTATCAAGCAGGTTTCATCTAGCAGGTTTCATCTAGCAGGTTTAGAATGCATGCGCCAACTGAGGCCGATCCAATGGATTAGAAAAATGATACACTTATCACTTCTAAGCCAAGCAGAAATAGTCAAGCTATAAATGAAGCATGTGTTAATGGGGCCTGTTGGCTGGGTTTATACGCTCTGAGGGAGAGATGAAACTAAACTATTTGAGCCCTTTAGCCAAACTATTACAAATTGTTTAATCAACAGTTCACAGTTCAACTAAGCTACTGGAATGACGGTGTTAAAGTAAATGGTTCTAAATAGCAGCACAAAACAACAACAGATTCACCAAATAATATACACTCAATTGAGAATTAATTCAGCAATAATTAAAGTCTGTTCACAATCTCAGCCCAGCTAGCGGCAAGGTTTCTGTATATTGTTTGTGGTCATTTGTATTTACAGATTACACAAATTATTGTTACTATGGCACATTTGTGATGTGTGACAAGAACATGTTCACAAACACTTTTCTACAGATTTCATGGGTAAAATAGATTTTTTGCTGAATATTATTAGTGTTTTGCCTGAGAGCAAAAAACTTCTATTCTATATGTATTTTCTATCTATCAACTCTGCATTGAATAGAAGTGTGAGTCATCTGGAAAAGAGACAAACAAAGGTATCATTGTATATAACGTGTCATGCATTCCTTCTGTCTTTGACATACTATTTACTAAACTTAAGACCTGTGGATCCAGGTGTGTTTATGCAGTCAGTCCCATAGATAAAGTACAGTCAAGTAAAAAGCCAATATTGCCGTTTTACCCTTGAGAACCTGAGGGTATATGTGGTTAGATGTGACAGTACATTTGTGTGAGTCGGGTAAACATTCTTTGGAAGATTAATTTGAGGTCTCAATATGTAACTCATGACCAGGTCGTCATTGCAAATGGGAATTTATTCTCAAATCATCTTACCTGAAAACATGAAAGTGAATGAAATGAATATATTTAAATTCATCAGGAGCACCTCCATGTGATGGTCAGATGGCTACAATGACGCAGAAACAAGATTTTGTCAATCCGAACAACCACAGCCTAAAGTTTACACTAGATTTCCAGAACAAAATAGTCCTCTGTTCCGACAGAGTCAAAACTAACATCTTAAATGAAGCAGTGGTTGGTCAAAGTAAGTAATTCAATGATGGACTGTTTTTAGGTAGCGGGATGAAGTCCTCAGACCCATCGTCAGAACTTGTGCTGTGGGCCCTGGGTTCCTCCTGGTGCAGAACAATGCTCGGCCTCATGTGACCAGAGTGTGTATGCAGTTCCTGGATGAGAATTATGATATTTGTAGAGATAATTGTTTCATCCACAGCTGCGTCTTTTTTTTGCAGTAAACACCTGCGATGGTCCACTAACTGGAAAGCTGTTGTCAGAGGTCAGAACATCACAACCAGCAGGAGGGCTCTCCAACAGGACCAGACATCCTTGCAAATAGGCATTTTAGTGTATTTACATGTGCATATTTGGATAACCTTAACTAGTACCAGACACTTAATGGAGCACTACGTAAAAACATTTTTGTGTGACTAAACACCCCATCCACACAGGACAGCAACAGGATAATTTGCATCATCCTCAGTGACAACCTACCGTTTTAGTCCTTCTTTACTTTGGGAAGCCATATTCAGTCACTTTCCATGCTTTTTATGGATTTATCCAATTACAAACATTCAATTTTATTGTTTGTTAATAATAACTTATATAATAAACCTTGTACGTCCAATACCAGTTTTCATTTGGCCAACTAATATCTAGCCAACACCGTTGATTACAGTGGTATATTGATCTCAAACACTGAGGAATTGATTACAATTAATGAACAGTTTTAAGATTACTTCAAGTACTTCAGGTATTCTTTTCATGAATCCAAACTAGTGATTAGACATACTGCATATAAGGCAAGCCTTCAAGGCTACAAGCAATGTACTTGCAGTGAATTGTGACTGTTTCCTGACTTTTCCAACCTCACACCATCTGTTAAACTAATGAAAGTGGAACTCCTTTAGAGAAGAAAAAAACCCATCTCAGTCAGGATGAAAGATGACAAGCCCATGAAATCCCCTATTATTTTATCCTCTAATAGATGTGTGTATGTTTTATAATGTGTTTTATAAGGGGCAGTGACTCACGGTATTGTTTTGTCAATAGTTAGGGATGTGCATACAATTAAATAGTTGTATACTCTTTATTTATTTATGGCTGGGAATAAAGCCAAAAAAATAAATCTGGGATCACTTAAAGTTTCAAACTCATGAAATCTAGTGAGCTACATGTTAACTTGATGAGTTCTTTCAGTTGTTTGTGGCCACCCAGTACTTGACTGTGTTTGAGTAGCAGAGACTAGGGTGTTAGAGTATGAGCTGTGAATGGACCGTAGTATCAATGGGAGAATCAGAGGTTTGTGGACCGTAGTATCAATGGGAGAATCAGACGTTTGT
>JACXGK010009135.1:7570-20693 GCA_016801125.1 Novumbra hubbsi
GTGGTAGCTTGCAGTGCCACTAACCTGTTAGTGGTAGCTTGCAGTGACACTAACCTGTCTGTGGTAGCTTGCAGTATAACTAACCTGTTAGTGGTAGCTTGCAGTGACACCAACCTGTCTGTGGTAGCTTGCAGTATAACTAACCTGTCTGTGGTAGTTTGCAGTGCTACTAACATGTCTGTGGTAGCTTGCAGTGCCACTAACCTGTCTGTGGGAGCTTGTAGTGCCCCCTGGTGGTAGGGTACTGTGGACCACTGTGGTAGAGGGGAACGCTTCAGCCCTGGAGACTGGGACACTGGAACATGCCTGACAGAAAAAGGGGTAGTGAGTGAGTGGGCACAGATCAAGAGAGCAACAAAGCCCTTTCCAAGGCAAATGAGTCAAACTGTTCCAATGTAAATCATGTCAATCTATTAGATCAAAATCTTTCCTTATGATTGAGTATATATATATATATATATATATATATATAAATAAATATTAGGGATGGGGGGGTTAACGCATTCATCTTTGTGATTAATTTGAAATGTAATTCAATTTACACATCACCTTTTTTGCGTGAATCACAAACACTATAGCCTCGCTTTGAACCACTTACTGTTGTGACAGCTAATGTGAGTTAATGATGGGAAGTTCGGACTAGGATTTATGAAATAATAATTTTTCAAGCCATTTTGTTCTTTAGTTCATTCTACCGAGGGCTGGGTGTCCAACGTTTAACAGCTAATGCTGAATACATCCACTATTGCAAATAGTAATCATATTTCGAATGCAGAACTATTGAAGCATCTAGTAAATCTATAAATTACAGTAGGCTGGCTAGAGAAAAGACAAATAGTTTGACTGTCTTAAGTAAAGTTGTTCTTCATTTATACAGTCACATACTGTAGCTTTATGGAATTGAGCTAAAATGTATTGAATGTAAGAAAATAAAAACGTAACTGAAATATTGTTTTTACCCCCAAAAAAGCAAGGTTAACAAAAAATATTTTATCATATACAAATACAAAATACAATCGTATGAAAAAATATATTCCAACGTGATTCAACTGTATGTCTAATTCAATAAATGTTGTTTCACATTCAATCTTAACATTTCTGACATTAGCAAGTTTAGATTTGATTTTGTTTGTTTTACATTTTATTAACAAAGTTCACTGATAGTTCATATATGCAGAACCAGTGCCCGCCCCAGCCCATTGGGGGTCCGAAGGCAGATGTGATGTGTCGTGAATGTGATGTGTCAGCATCTCACTGTCTTTTCCGCATCACTCTGTGTTAGAGGAGGTTCAAAGGGGAGTGGGCTGAACTGAGCAGAGGAGCCAGGCCTTGGCTGGCGATGGGCCAATGAACCGGAGTCAGGATCGTCCTGTGGGGGCGGAGCATCTGCAGAGGGAAGACCAATAAGAATAGACATATAATGGTGTACATAGGTATAAGTCCTGAGGCCAGATAACAGGCATACTGATAATGTAATAATCCCAATACTTTCGAATCTGACCAACATCAATCAAAATGTGCCTGTTAGTAGTAAAACAAAATACGGATATAGATTTTACTTGGTTACCCTAAAAACAGTATTTTGATGTGATTATTAACAAACCAGTTCCAGCCGAGTCCCTATGATATGATATACATGGCATGTATTTCTGTTCATGCCAGCCTGTCCCATCAGTCACTTTCAGAGTGCGTGCGTGTTATTAACCGTGCGATTCGGGCTCGGTGCGTCCCTCGCCCGCGTGGAACATGCTGAGGGCCTCCATGTTGAGGGCACAGACACCCCTCATGAAGGCCTTCTTCATGGACTCCTCGTAGCGCTCCCTCTCCCCACGCAGCCTGCCGATCTCACCCTGAGCCGCTTCCACCGCTGCCACATGCTGAGGGGGAGGAGGGGTGGCAGTGTAAAAGAAACCAGGGGCAGAAAGGAGGTGAGATGGGGAGAGAGCGGGAGGGAGGCGAAAAAGTATGCGCTGTCTAGAAATGATATTGGACATACGGCACATACAGGACATACAGCACATACAGCACATACAGCACAAACAGCACATTCATTGCCCACCGCGTTTATCACCACCTAACAGGGAGTATTGAGTATTTAGTATGGATGAAGAGCTTTATATGCAAGTGTGAACGCAGAGACCTTTTCAGCGTGGCCCACGGGACATCATTGAAGGCTGAGTGCAGACACCCCTAGCTAGATGTTCCTGAGGAACCACTGTAAGCTTGGTTCATATCCTTAACTCACACTAGGCTGCAATTTCCATCTCTAAACACCCTCCATTTTGTTAGGCCAATGCTCTAGTACGACGTGTCTACTTCTGTCGATAACGACTTTTACTCTGATATCTCCCAGCAGGATTCTCTTTCACTGGGCTTTCACTGCAGCCTCCATCCATCAAACTCACTCTCTGGGACAGTGATTAGCGCAGCAATTACTCATGAACTTTATTAACCTCTCCACGCGGACAGATTTACAGGAAAACCTTCAGAAAGTGTATTTGACATTCAAAAACCTGAAGCTAAACTAAAGTATCAGACAATGTTTATTAAGTTTCTCAATTGTCTAAAAAGTGTAGTTTACCAGCTACTGGCCTCAGCTCAAGTACATCTTCATATATGGTCTCTATAAATAAAACACATTGCTTCACAGCTTTTGGACTTGGCATCAATTCAGTAAAGTGATTAGAGGTGTTTGTGTTCTAAGGAGGTTTAGTGCTGTAACTGTTTCCTCCGGTGAACATTTATGACTGTGCCCTGGGCTCTGTTGTCGCATGGGTTGGATTCTGCCCTACTGCTATTCCAGCACACCCACCTCCATATTTCCCACTTCCTTTCAATAATTAAAAAACATAAAATGACAAAAATAAACTCTTTAGTGAAAGGGATATTTTTGGTTAATGCCAGATTTTATCCCTCGGTGTCCGGCAAACCAATGCCAATTCCTAAAACCTGGGTGTTTGATGCAAATCCGTGGCTCCATAACCCAGTGATATTTCAGGGTACTAGACACAAGCCTGTGGTGTCACCGTGTGACGGTCTTCTTCCTCACCTCAGCCATCTTGTCCTCATAGTCCTCCGACAGGCGCACACAGACCTCCTCTGCCCGGGCGCGGCAGGCCTTCTCCACCCGCTCCTTCCAACCTCCTTGGATCAGGCCGTGCCAGCCGGCCCACGCCCTCCTCTTCAGCTGCAGACGGTAGTGCTGCTGTGCCAGCCGGGCACTGTGGGCCTGGAGTGAGGAGGAAGAGGTGTCGGAAAGATTCAAGCGTACAATGTTAAATACTCTGCAAAACAATATATGAACGAAATATATTAAAGATCCAAATCTTTACTGTACATTGTGTAATTTGTTGAGAACAAAATGACCTAGCAACGGTTAATGGAAACCAAAATCACCAACTGATTAAGGGCTGGATTCAAAATCAAAGCAAACAACTGAAATCACATACTGTTCCAACTTGAGTGAATTTCATCACAACAAGGCCCCCCACGTGCCTAAAAGCACTCCGACAACATCTGGGGACCTGATGCTGGGTTAATGCCCTTCTACAGCCCTGTACAGGTCTCCACGTGTAACAGCCCGTCTATATATTTAAGTGTGAAAAGGGAATGTATGCATGTTGAACACAAAATGGCATGGTAATGCAAGTGTCAATTAATCATATAGAGTTTCAGGATTTGCATAAACCATTACACTGCCAGATTACTGTTAATGCTTAAAGGAACAATTTACTACAGATTTAGACAACATTAAATTCTCACAGGGAATATGATAGTTAAAACAAAAAATAATTACAGCATGATAAATACAATATTGTCAATATTGCTGCAGTGTAATGTATATCCCCCTCCCTGTTAACATTACTCCTCCACCCCTCTCTCACCTCCTCCCTGGCCTCACTATGCTGCAGTCTCCAGTGAGTGAAGTTCTTCATCAGCTCCACCCTCTCCCTCTGTCTGTCCAGCGCGTGGCTCAGGTTCACGATCACCTGCAGAAACACAAGAAGGATAAGCGGGACACCACACTGGATTCAATTAGAGATCCACCATCATGATTATATGGCCCTACCAGTGTGTGTATGTAGGTATGTACAGCATACCTCTTCTTTCCTCTACCAGAGTGTGCATGTAAGTATGTACAGCATACCTCTTCTTTCCTCTACCAGAGTGTGTATGTAGGTATGTACAGCATACCTCGTCCTTCCTCTACCTGTGTGTGTGTGTGGATTGGGGTATTTGTAGCATACCTCGTCCTTCCTCTGGTTGGAGGTCTCGTAAGTGTGGAGCAGTTCCTTCAGGCTGTCCATCTCTGCATTAAGGCCAGCTATACAGGCAGAATGCTGGTCCCTCTCATTCTTCACCTCCAGCCTGTGCTGCTCCATGAAGGCCAGCTTCCACTTCCTCAGCTCCATCAGCACGTTGGCCTGGACACAAGACAAGAGAATAGACAGGGAGGATTCAATGACAAAAATCAGCACACCAACAAACAAGACATCAGTGAACATGCTGTCCTTCCCTTTTCTGTTGCTTATCAGTGATGGGATGTTTATGTGCTGCAGAACGTAGTTACAGGATTGCGTTGACCACTTGGCTATGCAGCAGCTTGGTGTGGCAAATAAATCTTCCATTTACAAAACGTGCAAAGACACATCTTAACGCTTCATAAAGTCTATGCAGCTGTCGACGGGTTCTCAATAAAGTCACATCCTTCCCCCAAGTTGTGTTAAGCCTAAAACACAGCCTCATATGTCTTAGGGTGTAGGTTAGGCCAAAACACAGCCTCATATGTCTTAGGGTGTAGGTTAGGCCAAAACACAGCCGTATATGTCTTAGGGTGTAGGTTAGGCCAAAAACACAGCCTCATATATCTTAGGGTGTAGGTTAGTCCTAAAACACAGCCTCATATGTCTTAGGGTGTAGGTTAGGCCTAAAACAAAGCCTCATATATCTTAGGGTGTAGGTTAGTCCTAAAACACAGCCTCATATGTCTTAGGGTGTAGGTTAGGCCTAAAACAAAGCCTCATATGTCTTAGGGTGTAGGTTAGTCCTAAAACACAGCCTAATATGTCTTAGGGTGTAGGTTAGGCCTAAAACACAGCCTCATATGTCCTAGGGTGTAGGTTATGCCTAGAACACAGCCTCATATGACCTAGGGTGTATTTCTTAGGTGAGTTATATTCATCACCACGCTAAGGCAGTGAATATTTACAATACATTCCATTAGGACAAAGGTCTACAGACCTTCAGGTTGTTGCTCCAGGTGTCTAGGACCTTTTCCATCTTGTTCACGTTCTCCTCAGAGAGGAAAATCTCTGTCGTTTGGGTCACCAGTTGGTCTGGGCTGCTGTGTGTGCACCTCTCAGAAGGCGTCTGCAATCGTTCCGAGACTACAGACAACCTACCAGCCATCTCCTTGTTACCTGGAGGTTTAGATTCTGGGCTCATATTCAGTAACACAAACACAATGAAGAACCACTGGAACCATCAACCAAGTATTGTGTCTTGTGGTCCTTAGAAAGATTTATACTGAAACAAGTCAAGTTATGTCAAAACGGCCCTCTGTGTTGGATGTTTCTATTTACCCTCCAATGTTTGTGACTGTGCCCTGGGCTCTGTTGTAAGAGGGGAGGTCTGGGCTGACTTCATCCTCATGAGTCCATCATCAGCTTCTGAAACTGAGGGCGAAAGTGAGACAGAAAGACAGACAGTAAGTGTGATAGTTGGAATGCTAAGTAAGAAGACTGACTCTTCATCCAGGAATGCATGTATGTCAACATCTTAATTAAATCCTGCAGAGAGCAGAAGCTTGCACTCTAAAGAGCAGTTTGGGCAGGATGCCAGCATATCATTACCAATCAGGCTCGCAAAATCCTGCGTGCTTTACGTCCCAGTGCACCGCTGCATGACAGTTTAAGCTCTACCACAACTGGGAATGCCATAGTGTGGAGTAAAGACTGATGGACTGAGTGTATGCATGCTTGTGGTAGCAAAGAGAGAACACGCTGTTCTTTCTGCCATGCCTGCACACCACTTTTGTAGAGTGGGGATATATTTTAGTATGTGTCCCTTTCTGTACGATTGATTGAGTCTGGCAATTCTCCTCTCACCTCTCTCATTAACAAGGTGTTTACACAAACAGAACTGCAGCACAATGTTTTTGATGATCACAACATTCTTTGTAGATTCGAAAAGACTATGGTACCAGAAAAACCCAGGAGGTCAGCTGGTTCTGAGAAAATGGAACCACCAAATCTAGCAGGAACAATCTGCCAGATTATTCCCCATTCTAATGTTTGGCTGAACAACAACTAAACCTCTGGATCATGTGTTTTAATGTTTATATATTGAGTTACTTGCGTTATCACAGAAACTGTGTATCTGGCACACCTGTTGTATCTGGCACACCTGGTGTATCTGGCACACCTGGTGTATCTGGCACACCTGGTGTATCTGGCACACCTGGTGTATCTGGCACCCCTGGTGTATCTGGCACCCCTGGTGTATCTGGCACACCTGGTGTATCTGGCACACCTGGTGTATCTGGCACACCTGGTGTATCTGGCACACCTGGCTCATGTGGATGTTTGCTCTACATCATTCAAAACTGTAATTATGTAATGTACATGTGGTAACTCTTTTTTGGCGGCCATGCTCGAAAAAAGCTTCAATATGACACTTAAAATAAAAGCTGTGACATCAGTTTATTGTCAACTAGTAAGGGCAATGCCTTTGAGTCTGTGTTTGGGGAAAGGTCTCGGCAACCATCAGTTTATGTGAAGAGTTTGCCAGAATAAAAAAAAATTATGAAAATATATTTAATCTTTAATTTACATTTTAGTGTTTGGGTATTTTTGAAAGACACTTGAAACATGGTAGAGCTTGCTGCATTTGAGTCCATGTGGGGCCAGGGTAAAAAAACACAACAGAAAAACACATGACAGAGACAAGAGCATTACAGATGGAGTCAAAGCAGGAGAAAACCCAAATCCTATATGACAGCTGATCATTTGAAGGGAGTGATGTGGAGGGCCTCAAGCTGTGTGCCTGTCAGAGCAGCTTAGTGTTTCCTGTTTCTGGGAGGCTGTGGGTGAGCCAGGGCCCAATGTACCTGCTGAGTGATGGGACCTCACGTCATCGTTTCCGTGGGAACTCCGTCCATCCACAGACAATTGTGAGACGCTAAGAAGCTGCAGTTGAGAAGCAGGCTGTGGCTGATACTTAGGAGTGACCACTGCATAGCGGAGAAGTTCTTCATATTCATCCTGTCCACAACAAGAAAACAAGACACATAGGGAACTCAGAATGTTGCTGCTTATCTGAAGTTAAGGCCTATTGAGGAAGTAAATTAAACATCTAATTTTATTTCCAATTCCTTTCCATGTGCAACGTTTTAAATCTGTTTTTTTCTCCTAATTGACTGGAATACATTTTTTATTTACCCTAACCTTTCTATAGGTCCACATCTCATAATCTTCTGCAAAATAAACTAGATATAAATGGGAAAAAAACAATTCTATAACCCCATTGTAGAATAGTATATCTTGTATTTACTTTGTCGGCTTGTTGTTATGTGTTCTATGGGATAGAAATATTCCTCTCATCATGATGCACATTCAAGTTGCGAGATCCAGGAAGGAAACACGCACACTGAAAATCAGTCAACCCAAAACAATTCAAATTACAATTGAGGAGAAAATAGACATTTTATTTACAAAAAAGGAAAATTCTATATGGTGCTATTACATAGTGCTGTTTACATTGTAAGTACTATTCTATTTATATATTTCTAGGAATGTTTCTATTCCTTCTCCATATATTTCTGAACTTACAATGTAAACAGCACTATTTCAAAGTTTTAAGCAGAAAGGTGGATAGCCACAAGTATTACAATTGTCTATGAGATTGAGGCAAAGTGGTACATATTTGGCTAACATGGGTCAAAATGTCACCCTACTTAAAATATATATAGAAAAACAGATATATATTTTAAGACAAATTACATGTTTAGTTGAGAAAGAGAGTGGAAATCACAGAAATGTGTTGTGGTTTTCTTGAGAAATACCCTGTGTTACATTTCACTTTTATTTCTGAAGATTTAAGAGAAATTTTATTTTAAAAGTAGTCATCTAAATTTCCGGTTTTATATATTTTTATAATACTTTTCTTCCTTCCCAATATCATTAGGTCTAATTTGCTCTTAAGGATTTGTCTCATGGCAGCAACTCCCAGCAGGCTCAAGAGACTTGAAGAACAAAACGTGTCCTCCAAAGCACATCTTGACAAGCTGTTCTGCTTGCTTAACCAGGACGTACTCGCCTGTGTGAAGGACAATGCATTGAGTATGCAGGATATACCACAATGAAAGCAAAGTGATCTTTTATGACAACCAGACAGTGCATAGGCAATTTGAACTTCTCACTTTCCTTTTTATTTAATTTGGAGTACTATGCCTTCTCTGAACAAATTATCCTTATCATGAAGTAGCGTACGTCTCTTTAAGCTCTACAAAAATGAGTGCTTTGTTACCTGCAGCTCAGAAGAGACTGAACTGCCCCGATCTGAGTCACCTGGCAGAACTGGGCTGGTCGGATCTTCATCTGACGACATCTGAGTTTAGACAAAGAAAAATGCAAGTAGTTGTTCAAAGAGGAAGAATCTTGAAAATGAGCTCTACTGATAATGACAGATGGCACAACAACAAAGTCTATACGATTAAAAACAACAAGATAGCTATTGTATATTTGGGGGAAACGACCAATATAACGTTATTCCGTTGTTTTGGTGATTTCAACAAGCACATACTTCAATGGAGACATTTTTGTATTTGGATCAACTAACAGTTCAACTTTGGAGTTTAATTGTCCTAGGAACAGAATAAATAAAGTATGGATTTTCAAACAACTGTGCCACAACATAATTAACTAAATTAAGTAAAAAGAAAACACACATTGAAGAATCATATTAATAAGGATACAATACTGACAGGGCAGTGTGAATAAAGATGGGGGTATTGGGGGGAGAGACTGAGGGTATCTGCAAGAGTGTTCAGGTGTGCAAGTGGGGAGGCTGAAAGGGAGTGCATGTGTGCAGTTCTTCCACTAGAAGTATTGGGTCTAATAACTTTCAAATAAAACGGCTTCTAAGCCTGATGGTATCCCATGCCATACTCCAATTTAGACCACTTCTAAATAGGAGTATGGTATGGGACCGTAAGTAAATGAATAGTGCATGGCTGGGGTGTATGCAGTCCTGAATATAATGCTGTGGAGGAGGTAACTATAGTTTACATGGTGCTGAACTAAAGGCAACAAACCGCATCCAATAGGCGTTAACCTTTTCCAGGTGTTGTGGCTGTGTAAATAATGATGGAATCAGCTCCTTCGTTGTATCTGAGGATAGGTACATTAGAGTGGATCCAAGTCTGGCAATCTGTCTTTTGATGTGGCCCATGCCAAAACTCTCTAATGCTGAATATTACGGGTGAATGTAAAAAGAAGCCTATTCATTATGCGAACTTGATTTTTTTAGACACTGGGACGGCAGTGCTTTCCTTAAGGAAGTGGGCACTAACTACAGCCTGGGACCGGTCGAGAAAATGCCAGGGTCTGTGCAGACACCCGCAAGTAAACAGACTACTGTAAACTTGCTAGGTGTGTTCAATTTAATCAACATGGTTTATGCTACAGTCGCCAGTGAGCTGGCGTTCATTTAACTAGTTGCCGATATAAAGTAACGTAGCAATACGTACAGTTCTAGTAGCAAGCTTTTTATGGCTGGTTGGTCTTCAAGTTAACAATTGTAGCTTGCTAGCTAACTACTGTAAACCGTCAACCACGCTGTGCGTTCACACACGCTGCAGCTTTGAACCAATTATCTTAATTTTATTATTAACATTTCCAAAAGTATTACCTTAGCTAGCTAGTGCTTAATAACGTATCGAGCTCCCTTTGTCTTGCGCTTCCAACTTCTCTTGTTGATTTTACTTTCAAATAGCTTGGCTTGTGTTTCAAACGGGTCAACTTTGAACCAAGATGAGATTAGATTGGTTACTGAAGTGGATGTCCCTTCTACACTAGTTTTGATTGGCCATGGCGTTTCTTAGGTAACAGTAAACGGAAATAACTCCAAACTGCTGTCTCTTGATATATTTTTAATTAATATTAAGCCATGATGTTGTATCGACAATCATGGTTTTAGGCATCAATTTCCCTCATTTATACAATTAATGTTGCCAGATTTCCTGTACAAAATTCTTAATTTAGTGTGGCGACGCCAGGGCACAGGAATATTGGTGATTCTAGCTTTAGAAGACTATGCTCCTGCGATATATATTTTTTTTTCACACTCACACGAAGGGGGCTAGAGAAACGTCAAGCCATGGAATATACTCCATATTGAACTCCATATTTTATTGTCTGACTTGTTAGCTCTAGATAACGTTAATCCACTGTCTGATTTGGTGCCAAGTGGCCATACTGTACATGTAGCCTTACAAAAATAACATAACTTTGCGTCCTGTGACGTTAGCTAGTATTGCCAGCTGAAATTGATCTGTCAATGTTCCGTTTCGCATCAAGTATTTTAGCAAGGGAAAAACACCTACGTGGGTGTCCATTCTTTGACAGCAAATTGCATCGGGAACCTAAAACATTAAACATTACCTTAAACATTATCGTGTTCAATGCATAGATTAGTAAAACAAAAAAATCAACCAGTCCTACTTACCTCCCTGAAATATGTATATGTCTTTGGTGAATACCACCATCCTGAGAACCTGCCTGTGGACATTGTTGTGGCTGTCAGTTATGCAACTGCTGACAAATATCTACAGTAAGTTCACTACTCATGCAAGCGTAGACAGTAACGCCTTTGAGGTCACAAACCTCATGCTTAATGGCGTTAAGCCCCACATGTAGCAAAAGCCTAGCAGACTAAAGACAGCAGGGACATATGGTCCCTCTTGGCCATGGCAGGAATGCCTGTGTTACTCTTGGACTAGACCTTGCCATCTGTATGTGCAGTGAATAGGCTGATACGCACTGTCAGACATTATGCTTTCAGCATTAATATATATATTTTAATTAGACCCATGCAAAACACTGTGTGTCAGACATTGTGATACTCTCCGCTGAGAATAAACAGACAAAGAAGCTGGTCTATTCGGCCAAGAACACATACCGGTGCCAAAAGAATGCTTGCCCACTGTTGATGGACAAAACCATTGGTTACTCTGGTAGAGAAAGACATCTGGATTCTTGGTCACTTTATTAATTGGTCATTCAATTCAAGAAAGCCGTACAGTGTACAATGCAACCACCTAGATTTGATCATCAACATCATCCATCTCCACAATGTAGTAGCTTCACAACAGCAATTTTTTAACCTGTCTCTTGATGTACAGGGAGCATCATTGATGTTGCAAAAAAGGGGAGTACAAAATGTTGTGATCAGTGACACAATTTAGTAGTTTTACACAAGTTACACGTTTTCATTTTACAGATGCTCTAATAAAGCTTAAAGGGATATGTTTAAGGGATAAGTTCTCTTTGAAGATGATAGTGTCAGCTTCATTGCCCTTTATGATAGCATTAGTGAGCCACTGCTCATTTGGTATGCTTTTCTGCAATGGTAAGATATCATAAGGCATGGAAAATAATCCTGGGTGTGTGTGTGGTAGAAGTGAACTAAGGAAAAGAAAGTGTCACAAAAGACAACAGTCGTGAAGCCAGAAATATACCTTGCCAATCCGAGACAATGCTGTATATCTAACAGACGATGTAGTCGAGGAATTGTACTCTAGTCTCTCTGAGACACACACAAGTCATCCTCAGATACAGTGTACCAAGTGTGTCTGTTTATCTCAAATAATATCCATTACAAATGGTTACTATTTTTCCCTGTGGCTAATTTAAACATTTATTTCAAAACGTCAAATAGCTGATATCTTTTCCCTTCAGCAAATAAATGGTAAGCCTAATTGTTTGGATCCATACAGCCATAGAAGAGAAATATTATAAGAGGGATGAGAGCTTGTGCTGCTGTAGTCTGAGACCCTAAAGCTTACCACGTAGCTCTCTGAAAACATATTGTTGTAGAGGAAAGAGGTTTTAAACGACTGTTGATATGTTCAAGATTTGGCCCCTTGGTAAATACCACCTTTTAGAATAGAGGAAATAAACCTGGCCTTTGTTGAAATGGGAGGCTCACATCTTCTTGTCTAGCCTGTCAGAGGTTCAATCGGTTCCAGGACAATAAACACAATCCATTAACTTTCTTCCCCCTGTGATTTTAGCTCTGGTATGACTGTTTAGGCCCTTAAAATGGTAGACAAGACTATTGCTGATAAAATTAGAAACACACAAACAATACAATGTTCCCCAAAAAAAGGACAGAGCTTCGTTTCTACCTAAAACAGACTGCCAGCATGGGGTTGAATGAGCTGGAGGAGACTACTGCTCCCATTAAAGTACTATGGAGAAGAGTCACCAGTGTTATCCTGGCCTAAAGCTTGTGGACACATTGGGATCGAACCTGTGTTTATTGCTGAACTACAGGCAATGATGGGCCTAAGCCCTGTAAGTCATTTTGTGCATGTTTGTCACAACACAATTACACAGATGTCGTAAGTTATGATGAAGCATGCAGTTGGCACACTAAATGAAGATGGAGCATGCAGTTGGCACACTAAATGAAGATGGAGCATGCAGTTGGCACCCTAAATGATGATAGAGCATGCAGTTGGCTCCCTAAATGACGATGGAGCATGCAGTTTGCACACTAAATTATGATAGAGCATGCAGTTGGCACACTAAATTATGATGGAGCATGCAGTTGGCACACTAAATTATGATGGAGCATGCAGTTGGCACCCTAAATGAAGATGGAGCATGCAGTTGGCACCCTAAATGAAGATGGAGCATGCAGTTGGCACCCTAAATGACGATGGAGCATGCAGTTGGCTCCCTAAATGACGATGGAGCATGCAGTTTGCACACTAAATTAAGGAATGCCTCCCATTGTGGTTGAACGTTAATTGTTTCAGAGAATTTGGCCGTAAGTCCAACTGAACTCACAACAGAATCAGGCTACTTCTGCCGTCTCCTCATGTTTTAGCCTGACAATT
>JACXGK010009136.1:0-20621 GCA_016801125.1 Novumbra hubbsi
GCGTAGCAAATTCCATGCATTGACTGTGTGTGTGTGGCTACATAAACGTTGTCCGATGTGAACGGACTTTAGATCTACATGTCCGGCGAGACAGATCTCCGGGTGCGCATTCGTAATAAAGGTGTATGATTTGGGAAGACTTGAACGGCGTGGACATTCTCTGATTTGCAACCCGGGGGGAAACTTTAGTTCCTACACAGTCCTCAACCTCAGCTCAACATGCCGTTCTACCAACCTCGCTCTTCTAAACACCCGTTCTATGAAAAACAAAGCTCCCCTGCTACATGAACTTGTATTGGACAATCACCTGGCCTTCTTCTTCTTAACGGAAACATGGCAACATACTGAGGATTATCTCTCACTGAATCTGGCTACTCCCCCTGGTTATAGCTACCTGTGTCAACCCCGCCTCACCGGCCGTGGTGGTGGCCTTGCTGTTCTGCACAAATCTAATTATAAAATAACCAAACTGTCTCTTCCTTCATTCCTCTCATTTGAATACATTGCTTATAAATCATCCCATTCCATCACTACTATACTACTCTACCGTCAACCAAAATACAATGACTCATTTCCTCTGAGCTAGCTACACTACTCACCATTTCAGCATCACTTTCCCCCCGCCTTCTACTGCTTGGTGACATGAATATCAACGTTGACTCTAAATCTACTTCTGATTTCACGGCTCTTCACGGCTCTCCTGGACTGCCAACCCATATCAAGGGCCACATTCTTGACCTTGTCTGCTCCATTTGCCTCACCACATCTCCCCTTCATTATTTCCACTGTCCGACCACAAGATCCTGAATTTCTCCTTTTGCTTAAACATACCCCACACTACTAAGAAACGACTAATTTCTTTCCGCAATTTAAAAGCTGTTGACCCCCTGATGTCACCTGCTCTGCCCTTCCCCTGAGTCATGCCCCCACTACTCCTGAGGATCTAGCTAACCAGTTTAACACCACTCTTTCTGTCTCCCTCAATCACATGGCCCCAGTCCAAACAAAAAACATTTCCTTCACTTACTCATCATTCTGGGTAACACCTGAGCTCCGGGCCATGAAGCAGCTAGGCCGGCGTATTGAACGGCAGACTAGATCTGGTTTAACCGTACATGCTGAAGCCTATAAGCTTCATGTCCCCATGTATAATGATAATGATGATTTTGCCAGGACCTCTTACATCTCCAACACCATCACAACCTCAAACACGAACTCCCAGACTCTGTTTTCCACAGTCAACAAACTACTCCAACCACTTAGTGAGAACTCCACATCCTCTTCTCTGCTTGCTAACTCCTTTCTTCAGTTCTTCAAGGACAAGATCACATACATCCACTTATCTTTGGCTAATCCTCCTCCGTCTGACCCTTCTTCCACAATTAACTACCTTCCCTCTCCTACCCCAATCCTACGAACATATCTGCATTTTTTTACCCCGGTTGATTCAGAATATATCTCCAAAATAATTTTTTCATCTAAAACAACTACCTGCACCCTGGATCCCCTTCCTGCATCTCTCATCAATGCTTGCCATCCTGCTCTCTGTCCATACATCACTCAAATAGTCATAATTCAATTATTATTGTTATTATTTACTTTTATTGTAAAACCCTATATCGACAGTGATTATTCTATTGTAATTACAATGAAATATCTGTGGTATTGTTGTTAATATGTATTTACATTGCAGTTACATAGTAATAAGTGTCAACAAAAGGAAAAGTGTTACTATGTACGTTACAGCTTTGTGATTCCAAAGTTCTATTGCACCATCATAGATAGAGTTTTTGTTTGTGTCCTGTTTTTAATTTCAGTGTGGGTTGGGATTTTAATGGATTGTCTTATATGTTTGTCGGCCTTTAGTAGAAATTAATTGATAAAAAATATATTCTTTCCAGGAAATCTCCCTGGTCTTGTTGAATAAAATTTTGCCTCTGGTAATAATTGAAGAGTTCTTCCAAGATCACTCCAAGAGTTTATTTAGTCTTCTCTCCAATACCAAAAAAAACAGATCTCTTTATCAGCCCTAACATGAAAACCTTCAACAATGTGTCAAAAACATTCATTCAGATCTGATTACATATAGAAAAGATAATAAACTACACATCTGTTTATAAGGTTATTTACACAACAATATTTACATAATGAACAACAACTAAAAAGTGCTTTTAAACAAAACAGACACACAGTCTTGAAATACATTTACAATTACATCTCCAAGTAATGACTACACTTGTCTTGGGTCTACATGTAAACTCAATGGGTTAGCAAAGACAAAGTTTTTACCTATTTTCCTCGATCATCTTATTTGTGTAATTTCCAGTTCTCAATGATGTCCTTGCATGCCAACAACTCCACAGTAGGTATGGGATAGTGAAAGATCAAGACAAGCCCTTTTGATTCATATCACACTAATGGCTCAACCAGACGTTAGCTAGTACAGTGTGCCTGAGGGTAACACATTCCCAAGGTTAAAAACCACAATTGAGATTGCAGCACTCATCCTTACCCAAAGGAGTACATAAAGCATGACCTGACAGCTATGCCCTGACTGTCCACCCATACACCTGGGGCAGTGCTTATTCAAATTACAAAATATTGATTAGAACAGACAAATAGACTTACATTGGTTAAATCTGTTCCATACAAGATATGTCAACATTTTAAATAATTCAGGTGGGTATATATTTGTTTGCAATATTATTTCTATAAATGTCTTAATAATCTGTGATTACTGCATTTACTGAATTCATTAGGGAAGATAATAAAAACGAAGATAAAGCAGGAGACAAAATTAAGGATATAGCTTAAACAAAATAAATATAGCTAAAACAATGTAAAAAAAATTGTTGTGAACAAGCAATTTGGGAATCTGTATGATTCCCAAATTATACCTTCAGCAAAACCACAAGAAGCAAAATCTACCAAATGTTTCATAATTGCCTTGCCTTAGTACTTGACTTTCATAACTAAGACTTCCTTAAGCATTTTTAGGGGTCACCTCGGCAAAAGCACCTAGCCCTTTGTCAAGCCACTCATTCAGTGCCCTTTATTTGGTACTGTTATATTATGCTCAATGCTTCCAAGTAATTTTGGTTGTCCTCCATTATATTCACCTTTCCTATATTTTTATTTAAAATAAAATGTAATTGTGTTTCTTTGCAACAAAAGAATGTCTACTACATTAAGACAATCAAACTTTGTACTGAATTACTGGGATTATTGGGGTAAAATATGCATGATTGCATATTGTAATTCTGCAAATATGTCTGGTTTACATCATGACTGAAAAGAAAATGTTAAACACATTTACATTCATATTTTTGCAGGCATAGATTTTTGGCCATTTTGAACCTCTTAGCCATTTTGAGCTTTGATTAATTTACTTCATTTTATGAATATATAAGTAGATTGAAAACAAATGTACTGTTACGCCAAGACGGAGAGTTCGATGTCTTATGAACTCTGAGCACAAGATCACAAAAAATATTTTAAATGTTAAGGATATATAAATATAATTCCAAGCTCAGCGAAATCTCACATGACATATAGAGAAAAGCTCTGTATACAATTAACTTATCTGTTTTTAACAAAATGTATGTATACATATACTAGGGCTGGGAATCAATAAAAAAAAGAACAAATTAATCGCCCAATTTGCTGTGATTAATTGTGATACATTTCTTAAACGTGGTCGAATCACTATAATAAAAACAATGAAGTATATTTTAAAAAGAACATATTATGACATCTTGTGAACTGTAAACAAAGTAATTCCAATCAATTATATGCAGCAACATTATAAACGGTTTAAGGACCCAATCCCAATGTCCCCCCTAAACCCTAAGCCCTGAACCCTCACAGACTTAAGGGACATCACCTGGTAAGTGATTGAGTGGCTGCAAGGGCTCAAAATTATATAAATAGAAATGGGACAGCACTATAGTATTGTTGTTGGATCAAATCTGGTGAAAGCAATTTACAAACTACACATAGTTCTGGCCAAGGCTGGCTCTAGGCATAAACTACATAAGCAGCTGTTTAGGGCCCCCCATCCCCCAGGGCAACCCAGATTGCCTGTGAGGCCCGGACCTTAGGGTATATGAACCATCAGTGAACATTGTTTATAATTACATGTTAACTTATTTTTCTAAACATGCTAATGTCAGAAATGTTAAGATTGAACGTGAAAATCTATTTATTGGGATACACATACACTTTTACCACGATTGAATATATTTTTTCATAAGATTACAATTTTAATATTTGTTGTTAACCTTTATTTTTCGGGTTAAAAAAATATTTCAGTTATGTTTTTATATTCTTACAATCAATACATTTGAGCTCAATTTGCTCAATTCAATAGAGCTACAGTATGCAACAGTAACATGAAGAACGACTTTACGGAAGACCCGGTCAAACTATTTGTCTTTTCTGTAGCCAGCCTTCTGTAATTAATAGATGCTTTAAGAACTTCACATCACTAACTCACAATAGCTGTCACAACAGTTCATGTTTAAAACTGAGGCTATAGTGTTTGTGATTCAGGCAAAAAAGGTAGGTGCGTTAAACTATTTTAACATGTTAAATGTTTAAAGTTAATCGCAAAGATTAACGAGTTCACTTCCCCAGCCCTAATATATATACATATATATATATATATAATTATTGGTATAAATACAAAACTCAAATAAACATTTCACTCTCAACAATGAAACAATGAACAATGAAAGTCACCACAATATATAAAAACAGCAAAAAAACTTTCTGGACAACAGGTACAGTGGGGAGAACAAGTATTTGATACACTGCCGATTTTGCAGGTTTTCCTACTTACAAAGCATGTAGAGGTCTGTAATTTTTATCATAGGTACACTTCAACTGTGAGAGACAGAAAAAAAAAAATCCAGAAAATCACACTGTATGATTTTTAAGTAATTAATTAGCATTTTATTGCATAACATAAGTATTTGATACATCAGAAAAGCAGAACTTAATATTTGGTACAGAAACCTTTGTTTGCAATTACAGAGATCATACGTTTCCTGTAGTTCTTGACCAGGTTTGCAAACACTGCATTTTGGCTCACTCCTCCATACAGAACTTCTCCAGATCCTTCAGGTTTCGGGGCTGTCGCTGGGCAATACGGACTTTCAGCTCCTACCGAAGATTTTCTATTGGGTTCAGGTCTGGAGACTGGCTAGGCCACTCCATGACCTTGAGATGCTTCTTACGGAGCCACTTCTTAGTTGCCCTGGCTGTGTGTTTTGGGTCGTTGTCATGCTGGAAGACCCAGCCACGACCCATCTTCAATGCTCTTACTGAGGGAAGGAGGTTGTTGGCCAAAAACCTGCGATACATGGCCCCATCCATCCTCCCCTCAATGTGGTGCAGTCGTCCTGTCCCCTTTGCAGATAAGCATCCCCAAAGAATGATGTTTCCACCTCCATGCTTCACGGTTGGGATGGTGTTCTTGGGGTTGAACTCATCCTTCTTCTTCCTCCAAACACGCCGAGGGGAGGTTAGACCAAAAAGCTCTATTTTTGTCTCATCAGACCACATGACCTTCTCCCATTCCATCCAGATGGTCATTGGCAAACTTCAGACGGGCCTGGAAATGCGCTGGCTTGAGAAGGGGGACCATGCGTGCGCTGCAGTATTTTAATCCATGACGGCATAGTGTGTTACTAATGGTTTTCTTTGAGACTATGGTCCCAACTCTCTTCAGGTCATTGACCAGGTCCTGCCGTGTTGTTCTGGGCTGCTCCCTCACCTTCCTCATGATCATTGATGCCCCACGAGGTGAGATCTTGCATGGAGCCCCAGTCCATTTTCTATTAATTGCGCCAACAGTTGTTGCCTTCTCACCAATCTGCTTGCCTATTGTCCTGTAGCCCATCCTCGTGCAGGTCTACAATTTTATCCCTGATGTCCTTACACGGCTCTATGGTCTTGGCCATTTTGGAGAGAGAGTCTGTGTGATTGAGTGTGTGTGTCTTTTCTACAGGTAACAAGTTCAAACAGGTGCAGTTAATACAGGTAATGAGTGGAGAACAGGAGGGCTTCTTAAAGACAAACTAACAGGTCTGTGAGAGCTGGAATTCTTACTGGTCGGTAGGTGATCAAATACTTATGTCTTGCAATACACTGCATAATAATTACTTAAAAATCATACAGTGTGATTTTCTGGATTTTGGGATTTTTTTGATTCCAGCACTACAATGTTCTGGAGTGGGGGTCCATAAAACATGCTATCATGTATGTTTGGAATACTATTAAATCAACAGTTCTTCCATGACATATCTTGCATAGGGCTAGCCGTATTTGGTGAAGTCAGGCACCTTTAAGGTCATGGTGATTTTGAGGCTGCCTGGCTGCTCTAGCCCAAGTACAGGGTGGCATGGTTGGGTGAAGCAGTGGGGGAGGGTCCCTAGCAGTTGGCCACTCTGGGCATTATAGAAGGAGAGACGGCCATTCTGGAAGTCCAAAAGTGTGCCAATACGAGAGGGCATGTCCACCACGAACACATCAGTCAGAATACTGCCATGAAGCAGCTCAAACCGGCAACTAGAGAAGGAAAGATACACAAATATGGTTGGAAATTATTATAAAATATTATTTGTCTTGCAGCATTCATTTGCGTCATAATGGCTTGGTAAAAATGTTTGCAATAGGGGTAGAATATTGTGGAAGAGCTGAAAATATAATGAAATGGCACTAATCACATGCGCTGAATCAACAGATCTCAACATTGCCAGTTAAATGATTACTTACCCAACCACGCAATGAAAGAAAAAGAGAAAAATAAGAAAAGCACCCAATAAAAAATGAATGTATCTATACAGTCAACACATTTTATAATTTACAAATATAATAATACTGCAAAATAATATAATTTCTAATAAATGTACATTAAAAAAGTATAGTCTTATAGAAACGTGAATCACGCATTTCAAAACCTGTTGCTCTTATTTCATATTTGATATATACAATGCACTCCATATGTTTTGTTGTTTTGAAATGTTTACAATGAAGATGGGGTTAGAGTAAAGACGGCCTGCAGTAATTGTGTGTTGGGGGTGGAAAATATAAAAACACATTTCTACACAGTTCACTCTTAATGGATTTAAATCCCTGCTTTGCAAAAATAATAAAACCATTGACCAATTGTCTAATAGTACATATGTTTGAAGTGGTGCTTGATAGAGTGTATATGTATAATGTTAGAGGACACATTTGTTTGAGCAAGCTTTTTTTAATGCTGGCTCACTGTCTGTTTGTCATCACTTATGTAGACCTGTCTGTTTCATTCTGGAACTGTGTTTCGTGATTGTCATATGCTTCTTAGTGAGAGACTCTGAGAGTAATTTTGCTGACCTAAGGTATTAATTGATCATACACTGTATAAGTCTAACTTGTGGTTTCATTAAGTTCACTCTGGGTGACAGGGAACCAGGCTCTCCTTGCAAGTGAATCTTTAATAAACTGTTAATTGTGCAAGAACTTCTTTGTTATTCTTACCAACCTATAATATATTTCTAGACATGTGAAGTTGTATAGTAAAATTGCCATGATACAGACTCTGAAGCTCAGTACGCAACAAACAACCTATGTAGAAGAGACAGCTACAAAACACAGGTGATCAGAATGAGGAAGGGACAGAACATTCCTCCACTGGCCCTGGGGAAGAGCCAGTGCTACCCCAGCACTGAGGCGTCCTTGCCAGTCCAGCCTGGCCAAATAACCTGGTAAAAGGAGGCTGCCTTAGCATGGGAAGCAAGAGTGAAGCTGAATATAGTGGGATATTGCAGTGCATGGGCACCAGCGGAGTTGATGTTGCTACTGACACCAGTACCCTGGAAAATGTTACTTGCCATTGAGCCTTCTGTGTTGACACCACAATTTAGACTGACCGTCTCCTATGTGTGCTGGCATAAAAGACTGTGCTTAACGTTCTAATAACTGGAGAACATGTAAGAACTATTACCCTAAGTTTCCTTATAATCGATATTGTAAACTTGCAATTATTTTTATAACAAAATTAGCAAAGTTGAAAGGCTTCAAATTGTAAGTGACAAAAGTAGCATTGTCTCTGTACAGCATAATATCTATCAATAAATGTTTTTCTAAATGTACATTAGATGAAATTACAAGTGCATTTGTTTCCTCAAATCTCAGAATAGTAGACAAGGAAAGCTAAAAAAGTATGCAAGGAGTCAAGGACATTTTATTTAAATTGTACCTAAGTTAAATTTTAACTAATCAACAATCCTCAGTGGTGCTTTCTAAACTGCACCAAGATGTGACACGTGAGTCAATAAATCATTGCTCCCCTTGTTAACATAACTTTTTTATAAGTATTGTGAAAATTAAAAGTAGATAATTAAGAGGAAATACATTAATTAATACATGTACCTGGAGGGTGTAGGGACACAGTGCAGACACCAGGACATGCTGTTCTCCCCCAGTGGGCTATCTCTATCGGCTGTCCCATATGCAACTCCCACCCGAAAGGCAGGACTTTCAGTCATAATGGTCTCCCAGTAGTGATGCCCTGTCATGGGTAGTAACTCACCCAGGACAGACAGACATCTAGGGGTTAAAAACACACAAAACATTTGACATTTACCATCCAATTTCCCCAGAGGCCTAACAAATTTCAGCCAAGTAAAACCATTAAAAAACATAAACTACGGATAATGATGCACGCACATCTACAAGATTAAACTTACTCGTTAGACGCTTCATCTCTCTGTTTGTATGTGTCCAGGGGATAGTAAATGGTGGTCTTGTCCTCCGACAGTTTCAGGACTGGGTGAACCGATCCTTTCAATAGGTGGAACCTAGTTCCTGGATACAGAGTATATAGGTGAGTGTGCTTGTGTGTCAGTTTGTGTTTTGTGGGTGTTGTGTCAACTCTCACCCCTGGTAGATATAAGAGCAGCCTCGCTTTGTTCACTGGCTCCAGCTTTGTTGACAGCTTTGATGTAGAACAGGTAATTCTCATTGGGATGCAGTAGAACCCTCTGTTGTTTGCCCAGGATACCGGAGATCGACCTGCAATACACGTTCATGGAATCACCCCACACCAAACCACAAGTGACACATATAGTTGTGGCCAAAATTTTACATACACTTGTAAAGAACATGAATGTCGTGGCAGTATGAGTTTCCAATAATTACTACAACTCTTATTTTTTCTGTGAAAAAACAGTCATGAAATTCCATCACAGAAAATTAAGAGTTGTAGTAATTATTGGAAACACATACAGCCATGACAAGTGTATGTATACTGTACATGATACAGCTCTGATCTAGTTTTAAGTGGTATGCTTTGAGAATGTGTTTGAGAATCATGGCTGATATGTATATGAGTTGTGCATGCCATCAGGGTGCTTGTGAGACCCACCTAAGCCCTTCTCCTTCGAGAGCATACTGTCTGCAGTATTCCAGGGTGTAACTCTCTGCTTGTGTTTGGTTGATCGCACTCCAACGCAATGTGGCAGAGTCCCACAGTATCGTACATCGCTCCGTATCAATCACAGGCACCGATGGGGCTGTCAATCAATGAATCCACGCACTAGTACATATTCCAACAATATGACCGCACGATTTAGTGAGGTAGTATGTAGGTAGTATGTAGAAGAATAGAAATCAGGGTAACTCACAAGTTCTAAAGACCCGTCTCTCACTGGGCAGGGAGCAGCCAGTGTAATTGACAGCCATCACCCACACTTTATACACCTTGTCTGGCTCCAGCTCCTCTAGAACACAATAACTCTCCTTCACTGTCACACGGTACTCATCTGAGACTGCTGGAATAAAAAATACAGAATGATTAGGTGTGTGCCCTTGTTTGATGACTACATTGTTGATGACCCAAAATCGAATCCAGTATATTAAAAAAACATACCTTTCTTACAAGAAAAAATATAATGTTCTGCATGGGGTAGCTACAATTGGAGTTAGTCATTTAGGGTTAATGTTTAGGGTAAAGGATTAGGTTAAAGGGGAATAACGGCAAATTCATAAATATTTTTAAGTAATGGTTTTACTGTATATCAATAAATGACAGTCTTTCACTCAGGGAAAGCAAAGTCTAGCTAGCAAGTGCAGCGTCAGAGGAATACATTGCTCTTCCCCACTAAAGCAATTTTATAGAACTATGTAAAATAACGATTATCAATGTGAAAAACTAATGTTTTGTGACAGATCCCAAAATTAGGGAAGCCATATTGAATGTGGTACATGCCATGTACATTTTATTTGATAAATGTCAGCAGCAGGTTTTTAAAGTATATCTGTTCTAACGTCACATGCTTACGGAACACATTTGCATGGGTATTTTTGTAGGCTAGAATAACTAGCTAAAATGTATGTGCATTTACCTCCTTGTGGGTCCTCCATACAGTAGACCTGAAAGCAGTCTATGATATCTCCCGAACTAACCGTCCAGTAAACAGTCACACTGGTGCTGCTGGCAGAACCACACTCCTGAGGTTGCAGAGTTGGCTTCTGAGGAACTGCAATTTAAAAAGAGTCAATCAAAGTGGCTACAGAGATTGAGAGTTAGATAGAGAGAGCATTAAGTGTCAATGAAACACCGACCCACCTGGGATTCCCTTACGTTGTGTCTGTTTATTGGCCGTGTTGCCTTTGGCATAGTCTTCAAACACTAGTAGACCCTGAGGACCCAGCTCCAGAGACATGGCTGACTGTAGTGTTTTTTTTAATCTGGAAGAAGCAAACAAATTCGAGATGGTGTGTGTCTGTGTACAGGTTTGACTATAGCTTTAGGACCATTGAGAGTTAAAATCAGGCTGAAACAAGTAAAGTGGTGGAGACAGGGAAGCATTGAACATTTTAATGTCTCAATAAATCTAGAACAGTGCTATTTGCCGGCCATACCATACCGTGTTTGCACCAATTATAATTTGAGACGTTTGGGCTACCCCCCCCATTATTGATATATACAACAGCAGTTTTGAAATACATCTTCTAGTACCAAGCAATCGTTTGATCAAGTAGTCAATTGTGATTATTACCTTTTTTGGGCCACTGCCCCCCTATCCATTATATAGGTCCCTTACCACCCCCCTTCAAGGTTTAGGCTAATTGCCCTGAATATTAATTATTATTATTATTGTTGTTGTTATTAAGTGGAGGAGCCCCCATTAATAACAAAAATGACTTCAACCATGGGTTTTATTTTGTCAAAGGTAAGGCAGAAGTTATTTTGCTACCTTTTTGCCAGCTATTCAGTCTTTTTATGCAGGAGGTAGCTAGCTAGCTAATGGGACATATCTTTGTTTTTGCATTTGTTAGATGGCCAGCTAAGTAACAGGAGGTTATCTGTGTTCATGTACTGCCAGTACACAGATTTGAGTGCAATTATGTGTCTCATCTATAGCACCAACTACACCAGGTGTTAGGGCAATAAAGTCAGTATCATTAAATGTTTCTAGAATGTTGACCTGATCAGGCAGAGTTCCAGCAGCAGCCCTTTTAGAATTGTTTGTGATTTGGTCTTAAGAATTCTTATTGACTACCCTACTATTTGTGTATTTTTACCAAAAGTGTCATCGTAATACATAATTTTCCTTGCACATTACACACACACATATATATATGTGTGTGTGTAATGTGCAAGGAAAATTATGTATTACGATGACACTTTATTAGGGCTGGGAATCGAAAAGAAATATTAACTAATTATTGTTTGTGGTGATCACATTTTCACTAAAATAAAAAAATAAGCACAATGAAATACATTTTAAGTATATATAGTATAAGTATATATAATATTTTTTAGTAGTCATTCCCAACAATTCTATGCAGCAGCATTATAAACAACAAAGCTTTAAGGTCCCAATCCAAATGTCCCCCCTAAACCCTTAGCCTGGAACCCTCACAGACATCACCTGATAAGTGATTGAGTGCAAGGTCTCAAAATTATATAAATAGGAATGGGAGTAAATATCAGAAAGTATAGTAATGTTGTAAATCAAATCTGATGAAACCATATTTTGAATTTACACACTACCCACAGTTCTGGCTATATGAACCATCAATGAAAAAATCTAAACATGCTGACGTCAGAAATATTAAGATTGAACGTAAAAATGCTTTTATTGAGTTAAACATACACTTCTCCCTCATTTGAATGAATTTGTTCATACGATTGAATTTTGTATTTGCATATGTTAAAATATTTGTTGTTAACTTTGCTTTTTTTTTACTTACGATCAATACATTTGAGCTCAATTAGCTAATTTCCATAGAGCGACACTAACTGTAACGTGACAAAAATGAAGAAGACTTTACCGAAGTCCCAGTCAAATTATTTGTCTTTTCTGTAGCCAGCCTACTGTAATTTATAGATTGAATAGACACTTTAGGAGTGCCTCATTCAGAATATGATAAGGGTTTGCAATAGTGGACGTTTTCAGCATTGGCTATTAAACGTTGGACACCCAGCCTCCCTGGAAGAATGAACGAAAAACTAAATTACTACTTTTTTCATTTTGCTGAACGAGATTCAAAGATCCTAGTAAGTAAATCTGAACTTCCCATCACTAACTCACAATAGCTGTCACAACAGTAAGTGGTTAAAACCAGGTCTATAGTGTTTGTGATTCATGAAAAAATTGTGCTGCGTTAATTGTGTTAAATTATTTTAACGCGCCAAACGTTTCAAATTAATTGAAACGATGAATGTTTTATCTCCCCCAGCCATAATATATATAAATATATATATATACAGTGGGGCAAAAAAGTATTTAGTCAGCCACCAATTGTGCAAGTTCTCCCACTGAAAAAGATGAGAGAGGCTTGTAATTTTCATCATATGTACACTTCAACTATGACAGACAAAATGAGAAAAAGAAATCCAGAAAATCACATTGCAGGATTTTTTCTGAATTTAATTACAAATTATGGTGGAAAATAAGTATTTGGTCAATAACAAAAGTTAATCTCAATACTTTGTTTTATACCCTTAGTTGGCAATGACAGAGGTCAAACGTTTTCTGTCTTCACAAGGTTGTCACACACTGTTGCTGGTATTTTGGCCCATTCCTCCATGCAGATCTCCTCTAGAGCAGTGATGTTTTGGGGCTGTTGCTGGGCAACACGGACTTTCAACTCCCTCCAAAGATTTTCTATGGGGTTGAGATCTGGAGACTGGCTAGGCCACTCCGGGACCCTGAAATGCTTCTTACGTAGCCACTCCTTTGTTGCCCGGGCGGTGTGTTTGGGATCATTGTCATGCTGAAAGACCCAGCCACGTTTCATCTTCAATGCCCTAGCTGATGGAAGGAGGTTTTCACTCAAAATCTCACAATACATGGCCCCATTCATTCTGTCCTTTACACGGATCAGTCGTCCTGGTGTCTTTGCAGAAAAACAGCCCCAAAGCATGATGTTTCCACCCCCATGCTTCACAGTAGGTATAGTGTTCTTTGGATGCAACTCAGCATTCTTTGTCCTCCAAACATGACGAGTTGAGTTTTTACCAAAAAGTTATATTTTGGTTTCATCTGACCATATGACATTCTCCCAATCTTCTTCTGGATCATCCAAATGCTCTGCAGCGAACTTCAGACGGGCCTGGACATGTCCTGGCTTCAGCAGGGGGACACGTCTGGCACTGCAGGATTTGAGTCCTTGGCGGTGTAGTGTGTTACTGATGGTAGGCTTTGTTACTTTGGTCCCAGCTCTCTGCAGGTCATTCACTAGGTCCCCCCGTGTGGTTCTGGGATTGTTGCTCACCATTGTGATCATTTTGACCCCACGGGGTGAGATCTTGCGTGGAACCCCAGATCGAGGGAGATTATCAGTGGTCTTGTATGTCTTCCATTTCCTAATAATTGCTCCCACAGTTGATTTCTTCACACCAAGCTGCTTACCTATTGCAGATTCAGTCTTCCCAGCCTGGTGCAGGTCTACAATTTTGTTTCTGGTGTCCTTTGACAGCTGTTTGGTCTTGGCCATAGTGGAGTTTGGAGTGTGACTGTTTGAGGTTGTGGACAGGTGTCTTTTATACTGATAACAAGTTCAAACAGGTGCCATTAATACAGGTAACAAGTGGAGGACAGAGGAGCCTCTTAAAGGAGAATTTACAGGTCTGTGAGAGCCAGCAATCTTGCTTGTTTGTAGGTGACCAAATATTTATTTTCCACCATAATCTGCAAATAAATTCATAAAAAATCCTACAATGTGATTTTCTGGATTATTTTTCTCATTTTGTCTGTCATAGTTGAAGTGTACCTGTGATGAAAATTACAGGCCTCTCTCATCTTTTTCAGTGGGAGAACTTGCACAATTGGTGGCTGACTAAATACTTTTTTGCCCCACTGTATGTATAATTTAGTACTGATTATTGGATCGCTGATATATTCTTGTAATGTTGTGTGGCTGTTGTTCATATACTGGTATTGCTATTTAAGATAACAAGAGCTGCAACTTATGTATCAGTGCATCAACCGCCGCCAAGTAGCACCACAGACTGTCCAGAAGCTCACTGATGTCTTAGTCCAGGTCTGGGAGGAGATACACAAGACACCATCCGCTGTCTCATCAGGAGCATGCCCAAATGTGGTTGGGAATGCATATCGGCACGTGGGGGCATACACACTACTGAGTCACATTATGAGTTGCTGTGATGAAATTCACACGTTGGAAAAGCCTGTGATTTCAACTGTTTACATACATTTTTGGTTTGAATCCAGCCCTCAATCGATTGGTGATTTTGGTTTCCATTGACCATTGTTATGTCATTATGTTCATAAAAAATGACACAATGAACAGAATATTTTGATCTTTAATATATTTTGTCCATCAAGGCCCGGTGTGCAGTGTATTTCTGGAACGTGGGCTTTCACTTTTCCATATTTCTATCATACTACTGTCTATTTCATAAGTCAGGGCAACCACAACTGTATCGCTCAGTACCAAAGCCATTGTTGTTCTTTTTCTTATACGTTCACTATTCACTCAAAAACCTTTATACAAACCTTGAAACAAGCCACAGAGCTTGAAACCTAGGGAACTAAACCGTTATTTAACTTAATTCACAGACACACAAGTCTTTAAACATGTAGGCCTACTCAATAAGTTAACCTTAATATCACAGACAACATTAGGCATCTTTCACTGTGGGCATGGATGTATCACCCTAAGGCATTATTGCTCTTTATGTCCAACCCAAACTTAGGCCAAGAGGAAAACTACCTCTTATTTTTAGCTTAAACCCTAGTTACCAGACACATATCCTAAACATCCAGTGCATAAACCCCTCTAACCTCTGTGAGAAAGGGATCCTTGAAAAAAAGCTTCACTTTAGTGACTAGGTCTTACACCATGAGAAAAACTTCTCAAAATCGTCAGACACCTATTAAAAACACATACATGAAATAGTTGTATTACTCTAAACATCCTGGGGAGGGAAATACCTCTTTTAAAAGACAGATTCACTAGAGGATTGATCTCATACCATCCCTGCCCATCATTCCTTGAACAGCCCAGACTCCTTAACCACCCCTTCCCTTTCCCCTCAGAAGCTCAGACCCCATGACCAGCCCATCTCCCATTTTATCAGCCGTAGGAGTGGCTGATCTCAGCACACATCCAACTATAAAAAAAAATGATTACTCAAACAAGACAACTTCTTTAAACTCACCCCTCCACAAAAGACATCTGTGAACTCCGGAAATGAACTCTTTTAACTCTTAACATGGTTGTTAAAATATAAATCCCCATAATCCCTTTCACCCCAGTCATACCACTCAAAGGTCAACTGACAATGCAATAAATCAGATTATGTTGATCCAATTAAAATTTACAACAAATGTCTTTAGATTTGAAGATAATAATTGTAATAGAATTCATTATAGAGTTATTCCTGAAGTTAAAATAGAATTGAACACAACTCCATTGGTCACTACACTTTGAATATGGCCAATCGCAAAAGTCTAAAACAATGGTGTCCAACCCTGGTCCTATGTCCCCCCTGCCCTGCATATTTTAGATGTTACCCTCTTCCAACACACCTGACGACCCATTAATTTGAATCAGGTGGGTAACATCTAAAACAAGCAGGGCAGGGGGGCCCGAGAACCAGGGTTGAGCACCACTGGTCTAAAGTATTACAACACACACCACAACAATCATAGATTCAGTAATAAGATCAATAGAATGCAGATCATGTGGGATAGAAGAACAATTTCATTAGATTGAAAATTGTGATGATAACAATGTGGAAATATGTCGGTTTGTCTTGATTTATTTATTGTTACATGCCCTCAATGTGGTTATTCAAGTCGAATTTGGATTTATCTGACTCTATTGAACAGCATTTCAATGCACCTTCTGATTATAAGTGACAAATGCTTCATACAATGTTTATGGTAGCATAGCTAGCAATAGAACAATAATTGTAGTAGATGTTTTAATAATTAGATTTTTACCTTATTATATTGTGATATGTAAATAATGAGGATATCCACAATCTTTTTCGATCACCTTCCCAACACGGGTTTCCATGACATTTTCATAGTTTGGGTGGAGTTCCATAAACCTTTTTACCACATCTATTCTGTCATACATTCTGTATAATGTATGCTACTAAAGTGTAAATTCAATGTAGTAAATATGTATTTACAGTTACCTTAAGTAGATGTCTTTGGAAGTCTGAGGAAAGGAGAGAAAATGTTGTTATATACATGACCTACAATACCTTTACAAGGATTCCATCTAACTGCTTCCACCAATCTACCTAATTACAGATATAAACCCTAGATTGATGATGTCTTCAAATATTCACATGTTGGGCTTATTGGGACTCCCAGTAGAAGCAGTCCTCCATATATACAGTGGATATGAAAAGTGCACACACTTCATGAAGAAATAAAACATTTGTTGATTTTAAGGCTGCAATCTTAACATATGTGGTATTGCACAGTCGGAACTGAGATTTTGTCAAATAGAATCTGTTCTGGTACGGTCCATTTGGAGCAGATATCAGGAATCAAGTTATCAGATATCTGTAATCGGGTCTATAGTATTGTGAATGTATCATGAATGTATGCTGTTTTACAATTAAGCTCATGTAGATATTAAGAAACAAGAGGCCATCTGTGTTTGTCAAGTCACAGAATCACTCTGCTAACCTCAGGAAGGGGAGATGTTTACAATTACCATTTGGCTTAGGAATAGAATGTGGTAGAGCACCCTATGGGCCAGAGAAATGAAATGCAATGTTCTGGATAGACACACCTATGATCTATATACTTGCAACAACAACCATTGAATGATGAGATTGATGTATGGAACATTCATGAAGACTGCCATGCTGCAATTCCAATAAATCATTTAATGTATCTCTCCCTTGACTAAACCGGGTAGTCTATTACTTTTCCACTATACGTAATTGATAACATTTAAAAAGGTTTCTATTTAAGATGAATATACAGACAATAAGGTGATAAATCATGGTCAATCCATGGTGTACATGTTTATCCTCTTGGGTAAAACATTTGTTTTTGAAAATTGTGTTAAGCTTTTTTAGCTAATTACTGTCTTTATGTGCAGCCATGTTTTCTGTAAAAGTAGAATGTTTTTAGACAGTGATTGTTGTCACCTCTCCCAGTGTATATTAAATGGTTCTAGTCCCTAAAACAATTCGTTTTTGTTTGTTTTAGCTAAATATGACTGCTGGTGTTGGTACAAATGTAACTCTTCATGTTCCAATTTGAACACTTGCTACCTTTTTTTATAGTGTAGCTCTTTAAACAATTACATTGAGGATTTAAAGTTATACATGCTATTTGTCTTAAATGTAAGTAAATAAAAACTTAGTCTGACCAGTGATTGGCTGCGTCACTCGAACCGAACGTTCTAATAGTGCATTCATTAAGGCTGGTTATAATAATAAAATAAAAAATATGTGCGATAATAGTAGCGAGCAAAAGCAAGCACACTAATGAGCTAAAACACAATTACACAGTTATAAGTAATAGTTGGATCTGGAGCTGGAATGAGAAAAGCATGGATTTCTCTGTTTCTGGTCCGCGGGTCCTCGCAAGCGCAGAAGGAGAAACAGGTGTGATATATGTTGTGGGCTTGAATTTAGACTGTGCACGAGAATGTAGGTATGCGTGTATGTACAGCCGTGGTCAAAAGTTGAGAATGACACAAATATTGGTTTACATAAATTGTGCTGCTGCAGTGTTTTTAGAACTTTTTGTCAGATGTTACTATGGAATACTGAAGTATAATTATAAGCATTTCAAGTGTCAAAGGTTATTATTGACAATTACATCGATCCCAAATCTGAATCAACTTTAGATTAGATTCAACTTTATTATCATTGAACAGTACAGTACAACGAAATGCAATATACATCCGACCAGAAGTGCAAAAAAGAGCAGTGCAAAAATGTTGTGCAGGGCAGTGTGTCGGTGTACATATGCTCCAATGTATGGGCCCATAAATGAAGCACAGAGTGATGGATGAGCAAATGGCATAGTTGAGTAATGTGCAATATAACATTGCACAAAGTGCAGATGTGCAGTTGTCAGTACAAACAGAATGCATTAGTGCAAGGGTCAAATGAGGTGTCAAAGTGTAAATATGCAATAAGAAGTACAAACAGTATACATTGTGCAAATGGCAAATAATGAATAAGGTAGCATGTGTAGAGCAGGAGGTAGTGGAGCAGGTAAGACTATCCTCGGGACACAGAGTTCAGTAGGGCAACAGTAGCTGGGCAGAAACTGTTCCTAAGCCGGCTGTTGCGGCAATGAAGAGACCGGTACCGCTTGCCAGAAGGGGGGGCGAACAGTTTGTGACTCGGGTGTGAGGGGTCCCTGATGATTCCACGCGCTCTCCGCAGACAGCGCTTGTGCAGGAGGTTTTTGATTGCGGGGAGCTGGACATGATGCGCTGTGCGGTTTTCACCACCCGCTGCAGGGAATTCCGGTCGGCCGCAGAGCTCTCGTTGCACCAAACTGTGGCACTGTTAGTCAGGATGCTCTCGACCGTGCAGCAGTAAAAGTTTACCAGGATGTTTGTAGATAGGAGGGCCTTCTTTAACTTCCTTAAAAAGTACAGGCGCTGTTGTGCCTTTTTTACCCGTCTTAGGGTGTTGAAGGACCAGGAGAGGTCCTCGGAGATGTGGACACCCAGGAATTTGAAGCTGGCCAAACGTTCCACCGTGGTCGCATCGATGAGGACTGGGGCATGGATGCAGCCTTTCGACTTCCTGTAATCCACAATCAGTTCTTTGGTCTTCTTGGTGTTGAGGGCCAGGTTATTATAGGCGCACCAGGACACAAGGTCCTTGACCTCCTCTCTGTAGGCTGACTGGTATCGTCTGCAAACTTGACGATGGTGTTGGAGCTGTGCAGAGGGAGTCAGTCATGGGTGAAAAGAGAGTACAGGAATGGGCTAAGCACACAGCCCCGTGGACACCAGTGTTCAGGGTCAGGGTGGAGGAGGTGAGGTTGTCTAACCTGACAGACTGGGGTCTGTTGGTAAGAAAGTCCAGAGTCCAGTTGCAGAGAGAGGGGCTGACCCCAAGGTCATGGAGTTTGGTAACTAGTCTAGAGGGGGTGACCTTGTTGAACGCCAAGCTAAGTCAATGAACAGCATCTTTACATACGAGTTGGTTTTGTCCAGGTGGGTCAGGGCAAAGTGAAGGCGATAGTAGGGCGATAGGCATACTGGTGTGGGAGGCAGGACTTAAAATGAGCCAAGACCAGTCTTTCGAAGCACTTCATGATCGTGGGGGTGAGTTCGACAGGTCAGAAGTCATTTAGGCTTGACGCAGTCAACTGCTTCGGCACTGGCACAATGGTTGTTTAGGAGACGGTCCTGATGCTTGCTGGACTTTCTTGGGCCCCTTGAAGCCTTCTTCACAATAATTGAATCTCTCCTTGAAGTTCTTGATGATCTGATGAATGGTAGATTTAGGTGCAATCTTACTAGCAGCAATATCCTTGCCTGTGCCCTTTTTGTGCAAAGCAATGATGACTGCATGTGTTTTGTTGCAGGTAATGATGATTAACAGAGGAAGAACAATGATTTCAAGCCCCACCCTCCTTTTAAAGCTTCCAGTATGTTATTCTAACTTAATCAGCATGACAGAGTGATCTCCAGCCTTGTCTTCGTCAACACTCTCACCTGTGTTAACTAAAGGATCACTGACAGCTGGTGTGAAATCTGAATGTTTCTTCATTGATGATTTAGCTTAATATTGTACTGTTGTACTGTTGACAGTGTGAAATATGTAATGATATTTTAGTTATGGGTAAGTTTAATATCATACTGATGAAGTAGACATTATAGGTCCATGGCCCCGAGATTGAGGTGAGGACACTGTGCTCAGTAAAACACGCTATCTGACACAGAGCTTAAACACGCACGCACATACTGATACTGATGGAGAGCCCAGGAGCGAGAGGAGCAGAACCAGCCAAAACATCGCACTCAAGGTCGCCAGATGGCCCACTCCTAGACAACGAGAGCCACACAACAGAACACACATACACCTGATTCATGTTTAGTGAGGTCTTCATGAGTCATGTTTAGTGAGATCTTCTGTAAGAGACAGGGAGGGG
>JACXGK010009137.1:0-20622 GCA_016801125.1 Novumbra hubbsi
AACTCCCATTTCAGTGGATACTCTACACGTTCTTTGTATTTAGTTTTAGTTCTGTTTGCTGTGTTTTTATACAGCACCTTTACTTTTTACGTGTACAGTTCGTGTTAGTTTGTCTCTGTCTGTTTATGGATTAAACTCACCTTTTCTTTATACTAAAATGTCTGCATATGGTTCCGCCACACTACAACACCGTGACAGTTTGAGGTTAGTGGATTAATTAGATTGCCTTTATCTGTACAAAGTGTTGAGGTGAACATGACATACCGTATGTCCAAAAAACGAAAAACTACAACTTTCCAGGGGGTGTACTTACTTTTCCACATGACAACATGTGGAAAGTATGAGTGACTTTTTTAATAACTGCTGATTATTGTAAATGTGGCCATCTGCTAATTAACAATTATAATAATAACAATAATAATAATAAGCATCTAATCAACAATAGCATGATTTTGAATTAACTCTGCAACTCTTCAAAATTGACTTTCTTCAAAACAAGTTTGACGCCAAACATTGAGGATAAAACATAAAGGATGCTCAAATTTTATACCAGTGGTATTCACTGTTTGTCACTGATATTTAGCATGTTTTTAAAAGATTATATACATATTTTATTTTAATTCTATTTTCATTTAACATTTATTTAAATGTCATATTTCACACACCCACACAAAGAGACGAATATAACTACACCGGTTCAATTCTTAGATGACAGAAAATCCTCGAAATATAGGAGATATATTCTGAAAATGTACAAAAACCCAGAGTTTTAAAGATACTCTAAAATAAATCTGCAGCAAAGGCGGTCCTGGTGAGAGTCTTTAATGAGGACTCATCTACGCAGGAGGTCCTATGATTGAGTGTAGTCTGACCGAGGGCTGTAAAGGTGAACGTCGAGCACTGTCTCTTTCGGCAGGCTCCCCTATCTCCACCGGGATACCTCTCCAGTGCTATTCTGAGGGCTGAGTCACTGGCTGACTCATGTTCCTCATGCTGTCCCTAAAAGGGTCCATCACGTCATTTCAGGCTTTCCGCCATACTTGACATGAGTGGGTTGTGTCACTGATGACATTGTTCTCTCCGGTGTTGCTTGTGTGGTGGGAGTGAAGTCTGTTGGCTATACTCGGCCTTGTCAGAGGGTAGTTGGTGGTTTGGGACTATGCTAGGCAAAGCACCCTGAATCTATGCTGCAAAACTACGTCAATGGCTGTCCTGTTTTGTGTAATCTATTGTGTGTTTTCTGGTGTCCTGTTGGATCTTACCTAAGCCCAAAGACCATGCCTCAGGACAACGTGGCCAGACAACTCCAAGTTGTCCCTGTCTAAAGCCCATCTGGTCATATTGCTCATATAGATTAAACTCCTGATGTTGCTACCCAAAGCCCACCTGTCCTTCCCTCTCGAAAGTCCACAAGGTCAAGTGCACTTATAATATAATGCGACCCAACTCAGAAAGGCTGGGATTATGTGACTAAGGTCGCACCAGAGCCACAGGGCCCTTTAACGAACAGCCAGTGACCACAGGCACGTGTGGCTGACGGTGCCTGCTATTATCAGAGCAGACTACTGTGTTATAGGGTTTCATATATCCACCCTGGGAGAGGTACACATTCCAGGCACCGCATGAGAGGACCAGGAGAGATGAGGTTTAACATCAACATGATCCAGTAGAACACGCCGTTCCTCAGATCAGGCCAGAGGAGTCTGAACTTGAACGTGCAGCAAGGAGACCCATCGAGGAGAGGACCATAGATGGTACCAGACCCGTGTGGCATGCCGGGATATGAAGTCTTAAACGTGGGAAGAGCATTGTGGTTCTTATATGCAGCTTAAAAGGACAGAGATGTACTAGGGGTATTCCCCTCACGTCACCACCAGCACAAACCATAATGGCCCATTGGAAAACAAACAGTGGTTCTGGTGGCCTGATTACTGCAGGACCCATATGACTGACTGGGTGAACTATAGGCAACATTGGATTGACACATTCTAGATAAGTGTTATTTTAGGTTCTGTATCTTTTATAGCTGACAAATGTGAGTGAAAGTCTGTATTTTACCAGGGCAATCATAATACTAGTACTATGGCATTACTGAGACGTATTGAACCTTGATGCAACTTAAATGATAGTCCAATGGCTTTCATCTGGAGAACCAACCATTCTGCAGCAGAGACAGCAGGATGGCTGAATAAAACGAATAGGTGAGTCATTTATTTTTCCCATAGAGGTATACATTTCCCCGTAAGAGGCCAGAGAAATTGACCTTAAAAAGCCACCGCCAGGACATTTTAGTTGAGTAGTGTGGCGTACTTTCCCACAGAAAGACGTCCTTAGTGTCACAGCCCTGCACTACACACACATACTAGAGCAGCCGTTCAGGATTTTGATGTTTGGGGAAATAGTGATTGTGTGTCTGCGTGTGTGTGTGTGTGTTTGTGTGTTTTACACTGTGCACATTTTGTAGTGCTGCTCTAACACCAAGGCACCATGGGCTGCTGACTGCCATGAAGTGGACTGGTACACAACAGAACAGAAAGGGAAGGAGTCAACTGGTTTGTCAGACTATACTTTGTCTCTTCCTGTGATATGAGCTGGGAGCTGCGGAGCCGGACTAGATGTAACACACTGTCAGGTCAGGGCGTGGTGCCGACATGGCCTGTCATTTATGTGCTTGTACCTACATTTGTTCTTACATTTTCAATTGTTTTCTTTTATTCAGGTTTAAAGGTGCACTTTGTGAATGTTTCTGTTGTTTATTGCTGTAATACAGTGAGTAAACGTCCGCCGAGATACACGCACGTGTATGCACACAGAAACATGATGAGCGCACACACAGAACCCTGCACACACCCCCACGCACGCACACACTCTCTGTCCGTTTCGTATGTGAAATTATTCCAATTTCCAGGGGGTCCAGGTAAGCTCTTACAAAGCCACATTAGCGCAGGTAGATTGATTCTGACGTATTAGCAGTGAATGAGTGTAATAGGAGAGCATTAACACAAAAGAAAGTGTGATATCCTGAACCATCGAGTGCTCATTAGCCTTTAAATCAAAGCGCTGACAAAACTTGCATACGGAGTCCTCGCCGTGAATTCCAAACGGTGGCTTTAGCGACGAGAGGGAAAGACGCACCTGGCAACAGAAGCCACTAAAGGTATTTCACACAGGCCTCGCTAAGAGTCATCAGCATGTGGAAACCTTTCCAATTGAAGGGCCTCGGGCTCTTCCGGGGCCCCTCTCTCGAAATGACAGTTTACCAAGTCTCAGCTGCAGCGACGTGCTTATTTCCTGGTGCGTCTCTTCCAGCCAATCCTACCGGTTCGGTGTACTCTAATTTCAGCCAACGCAAAGGCCTGAAACCAATCCAGACCCAAGCTACAGCCACCGGGGCCACGCGGCACTCCAGCGAGAGGCCATCTCTCCTAAATGACAGTCAGGCTGTGAGTGTAATTGCAATAGCCGGACCTCTATTTTAAGCCTGAGCATAAATAATGTATGCAACTCCAAATGGTTTCCCTGGCCCGGAGCGCAGGCAACGTGTGAGGTTCAGATCGAATCTTCTCATTGTCAAACCTGCAGTCTGAGAGCCGAAAATGACATGACCGTGTCAGAGAGAGAGAGAGAGGGGGGGAGCGAGACGAATCACAGACCAACGTTCTCCACCGCTAACATTTCTAATAGTGCATGTGCACGAAACTGACACTTATGAGACGGCATTGCAAATAATGTCTCTTATTCGGCAAATGGGGGACAGGGAGGATAAATAGAAGGAGTAGTCCTTGGATTCGTGACACCGTTAATCAAGTTTCCCTGAGAACAGCTGCAGCTCACTGGATGTCTGATTGAATTAAGCCAATCAGACGTGGAAAGGTTCCCAGTGTTGCCGTGCCGTAAGACACACAGACAGCAAGCCGACATACAGACTAAATCACATAGGACTGTTAAAGAACTTCCTGTTAGAGAACCCCCCCCCGTTAGAGAACCCCCCCCCCCCAATTAGAGAACCCCCACCTAACCACGAGCGCCTGCACACCTGCAACCCGACAAGCACCACCAAAGACAGACAGTTTTGGAACGGGGCCGTTAGCACAGTGAGAGCAGTGGAAGGGTCTATTTTGAAGGTTGTCCTGACTGACAAGTGTACGGAGCCAATCCAGGCTGTGTGAAAATCCCCGCCTCACACATTGATCTCCGCGGTATACCGAGAAGCCCCCACGTGAAGCCCCGGTCTCAACCCACTCCGCCGGTGACCTTTACAATCTGGAGTTGTCGCCACTTCCGCAGTTGCCATGACGACGTGCCAGCCGTGACAAAGCTAATGACACCCTTCCGCCAGGCCGTGTCAGGGGGGTGGGGGGGGGGACAGCTGTCTGAGGCCGGGGCAGAAGAAGACTCCTGGCTGCCAGCCCTATGCCGCAGACCCGGGCCCGGGGAGAAAGGTCGACCCAGAGGGCAGACTGACCTGCCTCTGCCTCTACGTCGGCCTCCAAACTACAGGCCGTCAGCGGGGCGGCTCAACTGATTATGTAACCGTTTTCAGTCTGTACAGTATGACATTGTTCTTATATTCTTTAGCTCTCTGCAGCTCAATGCATTATCGGGGCAGCAGGCCTGCCAAGATGATTGAACCCATGACCTAATATCTGACAGCACCACAGCAAAAAAAAACTCCACGCCCGATATAAGACTGCCTTATTTCTCAGTGACAGGTAGTGCTCTGGGATCAACCAGATCCACGGTGCGAGTGGTTCTGTAGGCAGGGCCAGCGGGTAATGGGGGGTTTGTTGGAGGTCAGCCCTGCAGACATGGGAAGATCTCCTCAGAGCCATCAATGACTAATCAGTTTGTCCCCTGGTGTGCTGCAATCCATCCCAACGCCAAGCTATTTATACCTCTGTCCTTTTGCTCAGGCACAAACAGGTTGCTGAGTCTATTAACAAATACAATCAATCCTCCATCTATTCATCCATCAGGACTGAGGACCTGAGTGAGCTCCACTGCCTGCTCCCTCTTACTGACTGATTATCCGTCAGAGGTGCGGCATGCCACCGCCTCGACGGGGTCCATCACATCTGGAGAAAACGTCGCCACTGTGATCCTCAAGTATCTGGCGAGGTGACCTGAAGTGTCTGATTGAGGTGAGGCACAAAGGAAGGTAAAGAGCGCATAGCGCAGCCATGTACCAATTAGCGTAGCGTCAGATAATGGGGGGGGGGAGGCCGCCTTGCTCAAGGGGCCCTCCAATTATTCCTACCACTGCTCTTCACAACCCCAGCCGACACACAGGGAGGCCCTCCGCTCGGCGCTCACCCCCAGGGCCCAAAGCCGCCGTTAGTCACCGGTGGGAGTCTCCTTTCAGTGGCGAGCAGCTTAGCATTCCTAAACACCGAGCGCGAAATGAGGCACTCCGTCAAAACGGAATCACACAAGGAAGTGATCATCTCAAGGCTGTTTCGGTGTGCTGAATAGGTGCTGCGCTTGACAGGCAATCGTCAGCTTTTCCCTCTCTCAGTTCTGAGGAGCTTTATTAGCATGAATGGCGAGGCAACTGTTGCAAATGCAAAATGAGATAATGACATCAGTGATGACAGACAAAAGAAATTACAATGTATAATATACACCCAAACAGAAATGTTTTGATTCCGTTAATCACATCTTAATTTCTTCACCGCGTGGAACCTGACATGTTCCAGAACACTGGCCGCTGACCCTCTGAAACACTGCACACGACACAGCTGTGAGCACCTGTCAGATATTGTAGAAAAAGGAGGAGATAGGAATCACGCTGTTATTTGAATAAAGGAAATTACAACATTCCTGCACAGCAGACTTTTGAACAATATTCATATCGTCATGCTGCCGCAAGCAGTTTCAAAAGTTAATAAAACAAAATGTACTACAAAGAAGTTGCACACACATTTCTTATGTTGCTTGTCCTAGTAGTTGATATTAATGTTGTTTTTTGAGCTAGTGCTGCACTGACTCAGTCCTTCAAAGTGCGCTCCTTGTCTATAACCCAGACAACACATGAATGATGAAACCAATGGCTGTTAACATGATCAATTTTCTATTACTGTAAAAGTATCTCTGAATCGTTCTCTCTTGGCTACTGTAGTCAGGCGCCTGCCTGTCTGTATTTCAGTGCTTAAACAATCACTGTATACCAAGGAAAATGTACAGAACGTTTAAGTAAGACAAAAACTTAAGTGAGCAAAAAACATAGGAAGCTGGAAGTGATGCAATGAAGCAAGGCCTTAATCACAACAAAGATCAGAAACACTAACACAATACACTAGGTCTACCAAAACACTAACACAATACACTAGGTCTACCAAAACACTAACACAATACACTCTGTCCACCAAAACACTAACACAATACACTAGGTCTACCAAAACACTAACACAATACACTAGGTCTATCAAAACACTAACACAATACACTAGGTCTACCAAAACACTAACACAATACACTAGGTCTACCAAAACACTAACACAATACACTAGGTCTACCAAAACACTAACACAATACACTAGGTCTACCAAAACACTAACACAATACACTAGGTCTACCAAAACACTACAAACATGTCGCAAAATCAGACAAATATTCCAAAACACTAACACATGTTCTCTTTCAACAAGAACATTTAGTCAATCATAGCACAATGTGATAAAAACACTAACATCAGATTTAATTACAGAAACAGCATTATTCTATATGGTTCAGGTCTGCCCAATAGACAGTATATTGCATTGATCATAGATTGTGTTTTGCATCGCAGTTTCTTTTGAAGCCTCTTTAAATTTTAGTTTTGTTGGGTTTTGTAAATACAAGCATTTTCTTTCTTTTTCTGCAGAAATTCAATATAAAACATGAATGACCAATTTCAGAGTAGCTTCTAGAATGCACAGTCTTTAAAATAAGAAAAGATTGCTGCAGTAAAGGCTTTATTTAGAACAGGATATTACTGCAAGGTAACAAAAATGTGCAAATACTTTTTCTCAGTAGCAATGATACAAAATACAGTGGATATATTTGTGTTTGAATTTACATTATGAACAGCTGTTCACTTTGACTTCAGTCTGTAAGTTAGATTTAGAACATTTTGTTATCTGTTCTGACTAACAGGGTGAAAGCATTTGAAAATTGGGCAGTAAATATCAGTTGTTTTGGTCTTGGTTGAGCTTGTCTGTAAAAGAAGTTCAAGCATTTTAAATTTGTGTTAACTGTATGTATTTTGTGTCAAGACAACGGATGTTGTGCTAACCGTGTTAAGAGTTTAGGAAATTTGTTAACAGTACTGAAAAACTGTAATAAAAGTGCTTGTGTAACTCTATAAATGTATTTACATAATTGTGTAAATGTTCCCCATGTAATCTTAGTAGTGATCCAGCACTTTTGTCCAATCAGATGACCGGGGAGAATGACCATTCAGAATCTCGGAAGCTTTTCCAATGGAATTTTTTTTGTGTTGTTTCATGATTTTACAGATTTTAGTAAAAACATTCTCATACACACTATTTTGTTTACAATCAAAACAGATAATGTATGGGAGTCAATGTACTGCTTTGTAAGTTAAAACAAAAATTTCTTCACAGCAGTTAAGTAATTAATTGTTATTAACTACAGTATTTCATATAATGAATATGTTTCTATCATCTTTGACAGCCCTACTACATCCATACAAAATCTATATAATATCTAAATAAAATGTTTTTACGCATATAAATCTATAAATTTTAAGTACAAAAAGAAACAAAAAAGCACAGAAACTAGTAATATTAATAATCTAAAAAGTATTCTGCTTTAATAAGTAAACAAAAGCGAACCATTTTAGTCATTAAAACAGATATGCTTTTTCTTTGGCAGTCTCCTGACTGTAGACAAGACACGCTGACTGAGCACAGTCCCCTTGGTCTACCTGTACAGAGAGCCCTGACCGTCTTAACTGCTGTGTCCTCCTTCTGTTTTCTGTAGCAAAAGCTCCCCAAAGTAAATTTTACAGGCTTTGCTTAAGAACAAGGCGGTAAGGAGACACCACAGAGGTCAGGCTGGCTAATGAAGCAGGCGGTAAGGAGACACCACAGAGGTCAGGCTGGCTAATGAAGCAGACGGAAAGGAGACAGCACAGAGGTCAGGCTGGCTAATGAAGCAGTCTGTCACTGCTAACGGTTATTAGCACTCGTCAGCACCCCCCCCACCCCCATCCCCCCCACGCTCACACACACCTCCGTCATTCCACTCAGCGGGGAGACCTGACAGGTTGACAACACATACACACACACTTCCGTCATAAGACTGTATACTAAATTGACCCTGCATATTTTGTATGTGTCTACTGCTGGCAACTAATCATTGAGTGAAATTCTGGATAAATGTACTTGGTAATATAAAGACATTGTGATTGGTGCCGGCTACTGAGTTGAGTTCATCGTGTCCTCCTCATGGCTCTGGTGCTGACTCCCCAGGCCATGCCCACACCCTGACCAGGGTTAGCAGTGACGATGCTCAGTGTGCTCCCTTGCCAACTCCCTCCCATCCTGGAGAAGAATGATTATGGTTCCCCTGGTGCCCGGGCCAGATTAAAACACTTCCCAACCAGTCTGTCAGTGGCGTGGGAGGAGGAACAGACGTGGCAAACAGGCTCTGGACTATACATTCTTTAGGAGACTTGAATGGAAATGAACGTGTCGACAGGGACTCAAACGGAACCAGGAGTTATGTAAACAGGAATTAGTTAAACAGGAACATAGTTATGGGCCAGGATGAGCCCAGGAAGGATAGGACAGTAACAGGCCAGAACGGGCACAGAAAGGATGGGACAGTAATGGGCCAGGATGAGCCCAGGAAGGATGGGAATGGGCCAAGATGAGCCCAGGAAGGATGGGACAGTAATGGGCCAGGATGAGCCCAGGAAGGATGGGAATGGGCCAAGACGAGCCCAGGAAGGATGGGACAGTAATGGGCCAGGACAAGCCTGGGAAGGATGGGACATTAATGGGCCAGGATGAGCCCAGGAAGGGTGGGACAGTAATGGGCCAGGACGAGCCCAGGAAGGATGGGACAGTAATGGGCCAGGACGAGACCAGGAAGGATGGGACAGTAATGGGCCAGGACGAGCCCATAAAGGATGGGACAGTAGTGGGCCAGGACGAGCCCAGGAAGGATGGGACAGTAGTGGGCCAGGACGAGCCCAGGAAGGATGGGACAGTAATGGGCCAGGACGAGCCCAGGAAGGATGGGAATGGGTCAGGATGAGCCCAACCCAGCTCTCCTTTCAGAAACAGAAACCATAACACCAGCTCAACAGAACATAGAATACCTTGCCCATTGAAGGCTGAGCATCAGCCAAGTAGACAGAACCTCTTATCTGACCAGGGACTGGAGTGGTAAAAATCCCGGCAGCATTTAAGCAGATAATTTCGTATGCATATTGAAAGGTTACACAGCCTCAAATCGGAGTGTATCTAAAATCCATGAATTATATGAAATGTCATGAAGCGGGATTTTATCAAAAAGCGAGACTTTCGCTCTTCTTTCCGTGAACTCTGGGGTCTCTGTTCTTCTACCGTTCTTTTTGTCTGTCTGGAAACAACCAGAAGGTCTGGAAAAAAGAGCAGTTGAGGTCCCTGACTGGAGTGCTCGATCGGAAGGTCGTCATCTGATTTATATTTCGGCCACGGAGCTGCCAAAGGGTTACAACATACAGTAAAAGGCATTTGGGATTCGGCCAGCAAAGGAGAAAGGGTGTCAGCAAGGATATCCATAGATCTAAGAGCTTGACATTCACATTTACTATCACCGTACATATTCTCACTAAACACAACCAGCAAATACATTTTCAGATGTGATTACTATCAGCATATTGAGTGTAACCTCAAGTGCATGACGGTGAAGCTGAACTGACACTGTTTAGTGTGATACAAAGAGAACAACACTAAGTATACATGTTAACAGAGGTGTGGCCATTAGCATGCACAAGTAATGCACACTTGATTTGTCATTTAAATGTATTGTATTTTTTTCTGTCAACAATGCACACCAAATATTCAACTGGCAAAGTGGAAATCATTTTTGGCTTCTAAATAAGAAAGAATACAACATTACATATTACATAAGTATTCGCCTGCTTGAGTCAATACATATTCGAAATAGGGAACTATTTGATAAAAGATCATAACTTCGGTAAAACCAAATGTTTGGCAACAGATGTTACCAATTTGATCAGCTGGGTCTGCAAAGTTCACAGAAAAGAATAAACATTTTGAGTTATGGTGGAGGATGATATGGTAGAGGCTGAGATTGTGAAGGCTAAGATGGTGGAAGCTGAGATGGTGGAGGCAGAAATGGTGGAGAATAAGATGGTAGAGGCGTAGATAATTGAGGCTAAGACGGTGGAGGCTGAGATAGTAGAGGCTGAGATGGTGGAGGCTCCACCAAAGGGAAGTCACATACTACCAAAAACGTCAAAAGTATGGGACCAGTTCACGTTGAAGAGTTAAACAAAAAACATTTACAAGAAATCTGCACAGAACTCTCATGGCGTAGTTTTTCATGTGCATAGTCTTAATTACAGCCAACAGTTGTATTAAAGAAGAAATTTTAAAAGAATCTGATTAATCAATTAACCGAAGTAGTAATCAACAGATTAAATTATTTTCGAATTAGCTGTTAGCTGCAGCCCTAGATAGAAACACTTCTCCCTTGTCTTGACCTGTTTAAGAGGTTCACCCAACTGGGCCATCGCAAGTCTTGCCATATACTGTTAAGCCTAGTTAAATCAAATCTGAAACATTCAATGTAATTTTGGTAAGCAATTACAGTGTAGATTTTGCCATGTGTTTTAAGTAATTGTCTTGCAGAACTGCGAATGTCTTCCAGTGTCTGCAGGACAACACACTGAAACAAGTTTTCTTCTGGCATTTTGGAAACCAGGACCACAGCTCGACCCCACGTTTTTCATTTGTAAAATGTTCTAAAAAACATAGTTCCACTTTGACATGATAGGATTGTGTGTATAGACTAGTAAAAAAAACTAATCCTTCTGTTCCTCCAAAATGTTCCTTTTTAACTTTTGCGTAAACGGGAAAAAAAGGTGCAATGTTCTCTTGATTTTTCCAGAGGAGTATATTATATTCCGAGGAGCCAAATGATAACAGCTGTGCCTGTACAGGTTTTTGGGAGATTGGCTGTGTTCCATTTCCATAGTTACTAAACTGACAAACAAAACAACACGTATTATTTCTTATTTAGATAATTATACAATATTCAAAAGACTTCCACACAAGGAACACATAGCAGGCCCAGAAACAGACTGCAGATTTTACCCATGTGCCTGGCCACTGTGTTCAAGCTTTTAACCTCTCAATGTCTCAGTAGGAAGTCTCTATCTCTATCTTCCAGGTCAGTGGACGGCTAGTGAGGGAGTAACACAACCTCTGGTTACACATACACACTCAGACACACACACAAATAGGTGTGCAGCACATCCATACAGACCGGAGCAAGTCCACACCAGCAGGCTGTCAGAATGATTACCTACTTGACTGTAAAAGTGAAAGCGAATCTGAAGGCTGAAAATGACTGTGATGATACAGGTTAGGTGACTGGCATTAACCCTTTGGTGTGTGGTCCGGAACACAGACAGTGAGGGATAGAAAGATAACATCTTGAATGTCCAAAAAAACCCTCAAATGTATTTTAAACATTCATCACTTCAACTGTAACAGGTTCATTCTAAATAAGAGTCATTTGATTTGGATTTCATTTATATATGTGTGTCATGATGACTCAATTATGATGTTTTAACTAAGCACATAAGAGATAAGCCAATGTCCAAACAGCGTTTGTACACACGCTCCTATTGTAAGAAACGCGTTTGTATTCTGTCCTGCATGAAGAGGGAGTCTAATGAAACACGATTCATCAGTACATGTATGGATCATCTTTCAGCAACATTAAGTAACGTTAAGCTAGCGAAGAATCATTTGACGCATTCCCGTCCGTCTGTGCATACGACTGTTATTACGTCCTGCATTAGCGCTGTAATCCCAGTAATCCTTCAACATGAACACACCAATCACACTTTCACAGAGATACTGATCTAATGATATGACTAATTACAGTCTTCACGTTGCCACAGTAACTCACAGAGGGGGGATTGAAAAGCTTAGAGGGATTTTCAGCACCATTTTGTAAATAAGTTAAACATACCGAATTGCAGGAAGGTCACGTAAGACTGCGTCCGACTTTAAAAACAAAGCTTGGAAGAAACCAAAAGACAAAATGTGTGCCTCCAGCAACCCCCCCCCCTACCATCCACCTCACTGGGATGGGGCATCTACCGGAGGCTGGGTCCAGAAATACAGAGGGCCAAGGAGTATGTGGCGGGCATGGAGGTGGGAGATGTAGTCATGCAGGTTTGTGTTCAAGATGGCGTTGGTGACCTGTGTGATGTTTGGACACTGGACACTCAGAGAACTGCAGCTACAGCTTCTGGCAGGGCCAGAACACACACATTTAATGCACACATATAGGCCCATAGACGCCACCACGGCGACACATGCACTACCACACACTCAGAAACACAAACGTACACACCACACACACATTCATTAACACATACATACACACAGAATCAGCAGGGGTATCTAAAACAATTTGAGATTGGCCCTTCATGAACTAAGGAGAGGAGGAGAGACATCCTTCAGGTTTACTCTCAATCAAATAAAATGACCCAGGGAAAGGATTTGGGATTCAGGGTGCCGTAAGTAGTTAGCCAACCTGAAGCCCTAAATGTCTGAAAGAACTCCAGCTAACAAACATCAATTTGGGCACAATCAAAGGGTGGCTAGAGCTAGGAAGGCAGAAACTCTTGGTCTATAGACTCAACCAAGAGACCTGTAGGATCATAGGGGATCATCTATATTTTTCCACTTGCCAACTTGTACTCTCTCTCGCTTGCTACACACACACACACACACTCGGTTGTCTCTATCCAGAGCTAATTTCACCCAAAGCACATAACTCAAACACCAGCGCTGATTACAACTGATGTGCTGCTACTGGCTCCAAAGGGGGAGCGCTGGAGACACTAAATCATCCCAACTACCTCCTCCTCCTCCTCCTCCTCCTTCTCCGCTGTCTCTTCTGGCTTTTGTCCTCATGGTTCCAGTTTTAGTCTGCTCTGGTGAATGAAGCACTGGTATTTAAGGCCTGATAAAAACCTTGCCTTCAGTGGAAGCTTTAATCCCTTCCAAGATGAAGCCAAGGTCCAAATGCATTCTAATTAGCTACACTAACATTCAGGACAGAAATACAATACAGTCCTGCCACAATATCCTGGGAATTTGAGGAATCTGCAGGTGTCTTCAAACAGTCTATCATGGCCCATAGATTGTAATAGCCACATACTCAGTGAAGGACTGTTTTTTATATAAATTATAAGCACCCTCAGTCATTGATGTTATCACTGTATGGATTTTAACAGGGAGTCATCCCAAAGTTAAGGCATCACCAAATACAATGAAAAGTACAGTTAATGTAAAATGCACATTAAAATAAGAGTGCAATGCTTGGATTCGTTCTTGTTTTTTTCAATATTCTCCTAAGGATAATCTTAGCATATTTTCAAAAGGGACAGATTTTTTCCAGGCAGATTTCTTTTTTTTGGGGGGGGGGTGGCATTTCTTCTGACTCCATCGACAAATCTAAGAATACAGCAGGTATTAGATTAAGAGGACTAATGACGCTAACTTTTTTTTTGGGGGGGGGGGGGGGGATCGACTGGCTCGGACTGAATTTTAAAAAGGTATTTTACAGATATATGGTATGTAAATATATTTTCATCACAATATTGATTTATACCAGAGATTTGCATCTGATGTGAGGCATGATGGCTGACAGCAATCGCTGTTTACATAAAAAAAGATGCAACGCTAATCATTACTATTAAATGGCTATCAATATATTACCATACATATAATAAGCATATTTTCATAAAGATACTTGCTTATTTGATGTGCCATAAAAGCATGAAAATAAAATTATTGAGTTGATATATTTATGGTTACATAAACATTGCGCAATACAGTACTTGCACTAGTTGGTTGACTGGTATATTGTGTGTCACTGCAAGTAAGCACTTAAGCAGGTGTAACACATACTTACAACAGGCCACGTCGGAATGGATTCTCTATCCCTAATCATGGACTAAGTCATGGACGTAGTCTGTGAATAGTTTCTTCTTCTTAACAACACGATTGGCTACGAGCCACCTCATTCTTTCGGAAAGGCCGACGTTCACTGGTGCAGCCACAGAGTCGTCAGCACTCAGCAGCGCGTTTGTCCGCAATACCTGCAACATGCTGCATGGACTAATGAGTAGGTTTTCCGTAGTTGTTCGTTCCCTTGATAAACTACCCTGCATTATCGGCTTTCGTCGCGAACGCACGACATGTACGGCAGTATGTGTCACTATCCATGATTGTTTTAGACCCACGGAACCTGTTTTTCCACGAAAACAAAAACGACCGCGTTTGCTTTCCTTCGTTAGATTCCATGTTTGAGTCCTGTTCTAGAGTTCACTATGAACTATGATAGACTAGTCATAAAATATCATTGGTCAAAAATACAACGCCAGTACTGTACCACACTAAGGGGATAAGTTCGTTTCAATACGTGAACAAGCAAGCGGGGAAGAGTAAAGAAGATGACAAGCAAACGTTTTAATGGGATACTATGAATTTAAATGGGACAATCGAGGACTAGCCCAACGTTAGGCCTTACTGTCACAGCCTTCTGTTACCATCTAACTCTTGGATGATAACCTATCTCTCTGCTCTGTTACCATGGTGGTATAACTTTTGGATGGTAACCAGTCTCTCTTCTCTGTTACCATGGTGGAATAACTTTTGGATGGTAACCAGTCTCTCTTCTCTGTTACCATGGCCTTACTCTCACACACAAACCCTATTTAGACACAAACATGTTATTAATGTGCCACAGTAAATGTCCATTCATTTCTATACAGATGTCTTTAAAAACTGATTTTGCTAAAAATATTTTAACAGCATTTTAGAATTCTGCTATGACTTTTAGCATTCTGTTATGACCGCTAAAACTGCAGAGCCAGGTGAAAGTGAAGATGAAATTATACAGCCTTTTGGTTAAATACGCTGTTGACACCTTTAAAACCCTGGCCTTTTCCCCTGACAGAGTTCCAAAGGAGGTCCTGAAACGTAGCTCTGGTAGCTAATTCACACATACACTAACCACCACACACTTGATGCACAAATGGTGTTTGCACACCTACACACACAGACACACGCACCTCTAGCGCAAAAGGCAGTCACTGCTTCAGATGTGTAATACCTCAGGGGCTTCATTAGGCCTTTGCATCAACCATGGTAGCTGCAGACAGGCAAACAGACTGACATGCAGACAGGCAAACAGACAGACATGCTGATAAACCGGCAGACAGACCGACAAATAGACGGGCAAACAGACAGACCAAAATAGAGACAAAAATAATGATCCAGAAAGTACAGTCTATTTAGACAATTCTGCCCTAGCTGAAACAAATAAGTACAATTCCTTCAGCCTACACATTAACACCACAGATAACTACCGTAACGATGTAAATGACTTGAGAAACAAGGCAAGAATGGCCTTCCACCCCATCATAAAAAAACATTTGACAACTACTTTCTGGGTTAAAATCCAAATTGAACCCATTCCCTTATATGGTTGTAAGGACCTGGGTCCACTAACCAACCAAGACTTCATTAAATGAGATAAAAATCTAATTGAGACTGGATGCAGAGTTTTAACACAAAACCCCCAATAATGCAAATTGGGACTATCCACAGATCATACAGACCCACAACACATTGGAAATCAAATCAAACGGTAACAAACTCTCATATTTGTTGTTTGCAAAATACAATCAATGTCTAATCACAGCAGCAGTATTTGTGACCCGTTGCCATGAGGAAAGAACAACCAGTGGAGCTCAAACAACAATTTGAACACAACCCATATCCATGTCTATTTATTTCCCTCGATGTTCTCACACGTAAATAGTTGCACATTTTTACATGATTGTATATAGCCTACATTACAACACGGACACTTTCTTCATTCATTTTAACATGTGTGTAACGTTCGCAAAATAAATTGTCATTTGTATTTATCTTTTTTTCCCATGAAAAACCTCCCATGTTTCCCATGAAAATAAAGCCTTTGGAATGACCATTTAATTGATAGACGGGCAGGCAACCAGTCATACACATGTGGACGTTGTACCTATTCATGCAAGGAGAGTAGGAAAACAACAAGGACATGTTACCCAGTGCTTTTAACAGGGCTGAGTGTGGGAGATAGTCATCCCAGGAGGCAGCCTGTAGTTATGTACTTGGATATGTGTCAGAGAGAGAGAGAGAATGACAGAGATAGTGAGAGAGAGAGAGAGAGAGAGAATGACAGAGATGGTGTGAGAGAGAAAAACAGAGAGAGACGACGATCAAAACAGAGAGAGATGAAGGCAGAATGAGAGGAAGACAGGGCTCTCTGTACAGGTAGACCAAGGGGACCGTGCTTAGTCAGCGTGTCCTGCCTACAGTGGGGAGCATCCCTCTGAAGCTGCTGCATCCTAAACCAGCCATCAGCAGCCGTGGAGTACGAAGAACGCCTTGTGATAATGCCACAGTGCTGTTCGAGGAGATGAGGGGAACATGTGCCAGGCCCTGTGGAAAATGCCACAGGCATGAAAGCACAGGTTCTCAGGGCACAGGTGGACTGCTAGACCACAATGAGTTATGTGAGGCATCCAGTTGCCGCTCGCTTCCGCATCCACACTATGGTGGTGTGGACGCGGCCTAACTCAGTCATTTCCCAGAAGCCACTCCGGGTGTACAATGGAATGTTGCCTTTGACAACCCTGTTAGGTAAAGCTGTCTCACGCGGCAACAAAACAAATAATGCCCTTTTCAGCACAGCCCCGTGCTTAATAGTAATGGTATCGTTCGGAAAAGGGGGCGGGTTTACATCTCTCCGGAGGTCTGTCAGATGAAATATGACACTGTAATTTTGTTTCTCATTTGGCTCTCCCTCGGCGGTGACTGGACCTGCCACTCAGTGGCCGTTGCCTGCTTCTGTGGCCCTCAACGCCGCTCTCCGAATATCACCTGTCACCGGCAGCCCCCGCTCCAAACACACACACGTGCGCGCACACACACACACACGCTCCACCGGGGGACGGAAAACACACTGCCACCGCAGCAAAAGAGCCCTTTTCAGGGCTTGTATTAATTTCCGAGCATGATCCTGGCAAGTGCCTACCTCGTTTAAAGATCACAAGTGGCCCCGGTGGAAAGTTATTAGCGCCCCTGGGCTTGTGCTGGCAGCCTGGTGCACCACATTCGCGCCTCCCACATCCCATATATGTGAGGAAATGGGCCTTTCTCATGCCTAATGGCTGGCTGGGCGCGGATCGCCCCGGTGCCGTGTTTCCATCCGGGCTACAGCTACACACCCAGCTGAGCGGGGAGGGGTGTGTCCAGGATGTGTGCCGGGCTGCTCGAAGATCCATGGGGAGGGGGTAGCTGACGGGGGTAGCTGACGGGGGTAGCTGACGGGGGTAGCTGACGGGGGAAGCTGAGTGGCAGATGAGTTCTGACAGCTCCTTTGACAACCTGTTCAACCCACAGGCCGTCTGAAAAGGCTGCTGTACCCCCCCCCCCCCCTTCCTGTCACAATAACGCTGGGTAGATTGCTGCTGGTGCTTTTACCAGATACACCCCAGTGAGCAGGTGCCTGGAATCCCATCCAATCACAGTCAATCTTCTTAAAGCAGATCTTCCTTTTAAGCAGCACAACCGGGGCCTATCAGCCAATGACCCAATGAGACTCTAATGCAATCAAGGCAATCCCGGCTTATCCACGGGGAGTCATTTCAGTGAGGGACACTGGGAGACTGTGTGCACTGACGCACCTGTGTGTCAAATCCGCATGATGCACTAATCTGGCAGTACAGGTCAGTTCCAAACAAGTTAGGTGAGGTAGGAAGCTAGGGCCCACGGATATCAATAGACGTCAATAGAGACGGATGCCTATCTCCACATAACAATATGGAGGACTTAACCCCTCCAGTGTAACGCCCGTCTCCTTCTGCACAGAAGAAATAACAAGCTGGAAAATGCAGTAGGACTACAAGTCAATTCTCCTGTGGGTGTTTAAACACTGTAAACATTGCCACACCACTGGGCAAATGAAGGTCAGAAGGAATATTAAACAATTGCTACCTCTTTCCTCTGTCCTGCGGTCTGTCTGTCTAGTTATGTGTGTATCTGGTTGTCTGACTGGCTGTATGTCTGACTGGCTGTGTCTGTCTACATGTCTGGCTGTGTGCCTGTCTGGTTGGTTGTGTATCTGTCTGGATGGCTGGCTTTGTCTGTGCCTGTCTGGCTGGCTGTGTGTCTGGCTGGTTGTGTGTCTGTCTGTCTGGCTATGTATGTGCCTGTCTGGCCAGCGGTGTGTCTGTCTGGCTGGTTGTGTATCTGTTTGGTCGGCTGTGTCTGGCTGGCACGCTGTGTGTCTGTCTGGCTGTGTCTGTGCCTGTCTGACTGTGTCTGTCTGGCTGGCTGTGTCTGTCTGTCTGGCTGTGTCTGTCTGGCTGTGTCTGTGCCTGTCTGACTGTGTCTGTCTGGCTGGCTGTGTCTGTCTGTCTGGCTGTGTCTCTCTGGCTGTGTCTGTCTGTTCCGGGCTGCCTGTGCCTGTCTGGCTGGCTGTGTCTGTCTGCCTGGCTGTGCCTGGTTTGCTGTGTCTGTCTGTCTGTGCCTGGCTGGCTGTGTCTGTCTGGCTGTGTCTGTCTGGCTGTGTCTGTTTGGCTGGCTGTGGCTGTCTGGCTGTGTCTGTCTGGCTGTGTCTGTCTGGCTGTGCCTGGCTGGCTGTGTCTGTCTGGCTGTGTCTGTCTGGCTGTGTCTGTTTGGCTGGCTGTGGCTGTCTGGCTGTGTCTGTCTGGCTGTGTCTGTCTGGCTGTGCCTGGCTGGCTGTGTCTGTCTGGCTGTGCCTGGCTGGCTGTGTCTGTCTGGCCCTGCAGCAGCAGGTTGAGGACCAGTTCATTTCCAATGCGCTCCTCTGTCTCAGGCATAACTACAAGTGACGGCAGGGAGATTAAACACTCTGAGTCGTGCCTTGCCTGCTGCAGAGGAGAACTCCTTACACCAGAGCCGCACTGATAATGGAGCTGTGTCTGACTGGACGGGTGTGAAGAGAGGAATCCAAGCCAAGCTCAATGGGGAGTTTAGGCCACATACTGAAGGCACATATTTTAACAAGTCTGTTGATATGACAAGCACTGAGAATGAAGTGGCTAAAGCTACTGTGATGGAAGGCACATACTTTATGATGTGTCCATATCAAAGCCAGGATTAAAAGTATTTTTAATTTTGCAACGTCGGAATAACAAAACCTTCAAACGACTACAGGTTTTTCATATTTTACTTTGAAACCAAAATATATGCACGATCCACATATATATGTGTTTGTTTGTGTGTGCATGTGAGTGTGTGTGCATGTGAGTGTGTGTGTGTGTGTGCATGTGAGTGTGTGTGTGCATGTGAGTGTGTGTTTAAACCCAGTAGCATGCTGCTGTTTTTATCTGATGCCGTTTAGCAAACAACAGACTTCAACCAATGTATACCGTATTTTCTGGTTGACAAGATGGATGTAAATGTTGCAGTTGCTGTTCAGTGGGGGAGAAAGCTTGGCCATGCACTAATAGATATCAGCCCTGTTTTTATTTGGTACGCCTGAAGAACCCAGACGCTGTTATTAAACGCGGGCGCTTGGGCAGGTATGCTAAACGAGCTAATATGGAGTCCTGGATGCAGCCGTTATGGACAGTCACGCGCTGTGGTTTTCCTGCCATTTACAAAATCTCAATGCACAACAAAATGTCAGCCGTGATATTAGATTACCGGAGCACCAGAACAAATTTCCTGTCACAAACCAAGGCATCCTTTTTCATTCTTTTATCGTTGAGTTTCCTTTCAACTGCCTCCTCCGCGGTCAGTCAGTGTGGCTGGAGGGACCCAGAAGCTTTATGCTGGTCGGTTCTCCGGTTCATCCACAACAGTGTTTCCTCTCTCAGTCTCAGAGCGTGAGATCCAGTCCTGGTGCTAGTAAGGAGATGTGGAAATATTTCTAGACAGTTGAAAAGGTCAGCCCCCCCCCCCCCCTCTCCCCCTCACCCGACCCTGTGACCCGTCTAACTCTTCGGCAGACTCATCAGCCCAGTAGAAGTGTTAGGTGGGTAGTGCCTGTTCCACACACACAGACAGACCAGTAGAAGTGTCAGGTAGGAAGGGCCTGTTCCACACACACAGACCAGTAGAAGTGTTAGGTAGGAAGGGCCTGTTCCACACACACAGACAGACCAGTAGAAGTGTTAGGTAGGTAGGGCCTGTTCCACACAGACAGACCAGTAGAAGTGTTAGGTAGGTAGGGCCTGTTCCACACAGACAGACCAGTAGAAGTGTTAGGTAGGTAGAGCCTGTTCCACACAGACAGCCCAGTAGAAGGGTTAGGTAGGTAGAGCCTGTTCCAAACAGACAG
>JACXGK010009138.1:0-20618 GCA_016801125.1 Novumbra hubbsi
CTTCCACCACCATGCTTCCACCACCATGCTTCAACCACCATGCTTCAACCACCATGCTTCAATAGTGTTTGCCATTATCTTTTTTTCTCAAGCTCCCAGAGTCCTTCCAACAGCATGTCATATGTTTTGTACTCAGGAGTTGCTTCTGTCTTGCTACTCTAACATAAAGGTCTGCTTAATGGAGTGCTGAAGAGAAGGGTGTCCTTCTCACATGTATTCCCCCCATGTTTCTGTCCACAGGGTTCTTTGACACTTCCCTGACCAAGGCCCTTCTTGTCCAGTTCTTTTGTTAGGCTGGATGGCCAGGTCTCTGAAAGGTTTTGGTGGTTCCAAACCTTTTTCATTTCACAATGATGGAACCCACTCCTGGGAACTTAAAGGGCTTCAGCAATTGTTTTTTTAAGACTGTTCTGTGGTTGTCATGGGATCATCAGGCAGCCTCATTTTACTTTATTTTTAGTTGTCCATTGGCAAATGTGTTCATTAGGTATGGTTCGCATGTGTTTGTTTCTGCCCATAATTGGTGACAAATCAGTATTTGATCCAAGGATTTCTATTGTTGTGTCTTAGGATTTATTTTGTGGTGTCACAGGAACCATCCCCCATCTCCTCTGTAAAGCAGGGCTGTGTGACATCACATGCATAGGTTGAATATCTGATAGGAAAGTTACTTGATTGGTCAGACTTGATTTTAATTCACATGGTTACCAGATGGTTAGAAAAGCAAGCATGTTTATGTTCTTGGTTTCTGTTCTTGGATGTTGTACACCCAACTTCAGTTCTTCATTTCTCATGCTCCTCTCTTTTTCTATCTACTGTCAACTTTGGGATTAGGTCCTTTTTGGCCCTTCATTATGTTCTACCTCTATGATTGATGTTTAGAGAAATGCCGTGTTTAATAATTACTGACCTAGTAATAACCATTACAGCCTTATTACGTTTTCATCTCGAATGTTAATTGTTTTTGTTAGTTTCTCTATTGAATTCAATATGTACATGTTTGATGACATTAAAAATGATTGCACATTGCCTGCTCAATGGGATTAGCACACCTTAAATGCTCCATTCCACTCAATTGTGTCGGCAGACGCTCTAGAACTTTCAAACTCAACTCTGGACCTCAAGGACAGTTCCACTGAGGTTGTCAAGGTTGCCACACACGGGCAAATTAAAACACAAAAGGCAAAACGGCTGTGTGTCTGTGTCTTAGGGTCCGAGGGGTGCAGAAGGTCCTCTGGGGGAACCAGGGCCAGAGGGCACAAAGGTAATTGCATTTCTTTAAACTTCTCCCTGTTTGGGATAAAAACATAGCATATGCGCAGGTTTTACCTCCCTGAGAGACGTTGTTTTGTGCCCTTTGGCCTGATTAAAAATATCCATCTCTCTCTCCTTTACAGGGAGAGCGTGGCGATGGTGGAAAAAAAGGGGAACCTGGGTTCATAGTGAGTACTCTACGTTCTTTTCAGGGGTCACCTGTCTGCCTTGAAGGAGTCTAGTGTTCTTTCTACCACAGACTTTCCTGGCCTGTCCTCAGACCTATTGCATGCCTCCATGTCTCCTACTAATTTGGCTTCAGAAACGTCTATACAACACACATTGGATCTTAACAGCAAGTCCTTTATGTTTCGGCTGACCAATGACAGGCCAGCCTGAAGCAGGGTTCCTTCCTGTATCACCCTTGCTCCTGAATTCATTCTCCAGAACAGAGCCCACTGTTAATGCTCAGGAGTAGAAAACCCCCCAAAATCCATCAATATTCAGCGTATGTTATTGCTACTACTGAGTGAAACAGTTATGCCTTGGCCGCTAAGCTGAGGTTTAGATAAAATTTCTGTGGGAGATCAGTAGACTTTAATTAAAGTTTTTATTTGTAGAGTGTGCCATTCTTCTGTGGGCTGTATCAAGTTATATGGATCAAGTAGTCAATTAAGCAACGTATTTCAGCCCACAGTGACGAAACTTGAGCTAAGTCCATAAAGACCTGTAGAATACACTGTCAGTATTTTATTTCCTCGCTCATTATTTTGTATGTAATCAATCTGGTTGTCTTTATTTACAATAAAACACATTAAAAGTCTACCCAATGGCAACAGCACGTGGGTAATGGCTGAACAAGCCCTCTATGTAAATGGAAGACCTGTTGACTGTGAAGTTAGGTGATGTGGTGTAGATGTAAATGCTCATCAGTGGGGAATGTGTTGCTAGGGTAACAGACTAAAAAATACTATCTATTGTCCTTTTATGAATTAAGATAAAAGTATAACTTTTATTATTGCTTTAATGCCTTTGCTGGCATTAAATAGAAATGATTAGTTTTTTTGTTGTATTTTTACGTATTAGTTTGTGTGAAGAAACATATAGTCATGAAAAATTGTTAGTACACCCCCAGGATACGGGTTTATTTTTAATATTTGTATTTATATTATTTGCATATTTGGACCTAGGATTCATAAACCTTTCCAATCACATTCACTGATGAAGCAAACCTATTTAACAAATCACACAAAAAATTAAAATAAACACATTATATGTCCTTATGCTAAAATATTTAGTACACCCAACTTTGCTATTACATATAATGGCGTAAGAAGTTTATGTTATGGTGTATTTAAGATTTTTGGGGAGCATGTGGTAACATCTAAGCTATAAAAAATATATATATTCAAGCACATGTGGGTGGGATTGGATGCAAAATTATTTCTAAGCATTTTAAAGTATAACATTACCTTGTAAAATGGATCATGTCCCACAAATTCAGCCCTAAAGAGCTGCCCTAAAGGTGCTCAGAGAAGTTGAAGAACATGAATCAACTGTCAGAAAAAAACTGCCTAAACCTGGCCTAGATGTGTGGTCTTGGAGAAAGAAGCCTCCCAAAAAAGAATATCAAGACAGGAGGAGGCATTATGGTATGGGGCTGCTTTGCTGTTTCAAGGGCTGGCTAAGTGGTTGTCATTGAGTCAACCATGACTTCCATATTGTACCGAATAATTATTGTGAGGCCATCTGTCAAAAAGCTGAAGCTGAACCAAACATGGATCCTGAAAAAGGATAATGATCCATAACACACAAGCAAACCTACAACAAAATGTCTTAAAAAGAAAATATGCAAAGTTATAAAGTGGCCTATTGAAAACTCTGTAATTATTCCTCAATGCTGTGGGGGGGGACCTTAAGCAGGCCGTGCGTGCAAGAAAGCCTTCTATCATGACAGTTTTGTCAGTACTGGAAAGAATAGTAAGCAAACATTTCTCCCATTTAAAAGTATTTTCAGCCTAATGGGGCAACGGAAGCTATTGAAGCAAGAAGTGTACTCATTTGGTCCGCACTTCTGTAGATTCTTTATTTATGAATCATTGTAATCTGTCACTAATGTATTCAATGATGTTACCTTTTTAGTTAATAGTGTTGTAAATATTAGATAGCTATGGATACAAAAGTAGGTGTACTTTCTCATTACTTTTTCACATGACTGTACATAAAATATGATGTCATATATTATAATAATAAGTGAATATTTTGTTAGTCTAGGCCAGAAAATCAACATAAACTGCAAATTGGTATACACTTTATCATTACATACTCTTGACAAGACGTCTACCTGATGCAATACTAAATGTCACAAGCAGTAATTTTACTAGAGATCTTATTACATCTTATGATAACGCACCTGTTATTATGTCTAAGATGTGGATGAGTTCACTTTGGATGGCACTATGTAACACTTTCATTGTGCAGGTATAGTTTCTGACCCATATATTGCTTGTGTTTTCTTTTTGCAGGGTAAAGCTGGTGGTCCAGGGGAGAGAGGTCTCTCTGGGAAAACTGTGAGTATCTCTCCCTTCATTTGCTCTGACAGGTTTCATTTACAGATTTAATTGCCACATTTGACTGACAGGTTTGATTGTAATTAGGTAATGAACCCACAATGAAACTACATAATAAAAGTCTCAGTTTTAAAACAAATTTCCACCACAGATTTGTACATGTAATACCCAAAAGCCCCAGTTAAACGGTTGTGTATAAAACAGGAACTAGAGAAGCGATTGTCTCAGTTGCCAGAATTTTATCAGTACAATCTCCACCTAGCGGCGGGCTCCTCCGTTCACGTAGCCCCCCGGCATTCGACGTCGCCAGCCTTTTAGTCATCATCGTTCATGTTTGTCCTGTTTCCCATGTCCTGTGAATGCATCCCACCCTAATTCCTTCCAGCTGATTCCTATTGACTATATATAAGCCCTCGTGTGTCTTGTTTCTGTGTTTGTTATTGTCATCTGTTGCTTGTGTCAAGCACTGCGCTGCGTTATGCTTCCTTTGAGAACTTGTCTCATTCGTGCATTGCACGTGTTTGTTTGACTCACGTAGAGTACGCATTTAGTTGCTTTTTGTCAAGGTGCAAATAAAACCTGGTTTGATTTGGCAAACCTGCATTTTGGTTCCTTCCGTCGCTGAGCATCACAACGTGACCCAATGGTTCTCCCCGTGGTATTTTGACCATTCAAATCTGTCTTGTTTAGAGCTGACCCAGGCAAAATATAAGCAAATATCTGAATTGGGATGCCTGTCTAAACGCAGCCTGTGGAGCCAGAGATGATACAGACAACATGTCCTGAATGGCTGCATGTCAATGACTTACAGATGCTTGGCCTCTTCATCTCTCTTCAGTCAGGCGAAATACTTGCCAAGTCATATTTTATATCGTTTTTACCTGGTTTACCGTTGCGCATACACAAATACACACACACACACGTGCACACAGGCATGCTTAGGCTGGCTTCATACAAACACACACACACTCCTTTTAAGTGCGAGTGCTGTCATTTGCATGAAGTGAGGTCTATGTTAGTACACGTGGGTCTGGAGAATGGATGTTGATCTTGTGGCGTAAAACAGGTCACTGACATGTTGATGTGTCCAGCAATCATCGCATTGATATATAAGATGGCTGACTTTAAAGTGGTTTGGTGTTTTCTCTATTATCTAACAGTGTTTACTCAATTGTCTATGAGTGTTATCTCTATTGCATAACATTGTTTATTCTAGTATCCATCAGTGTGTTAACTCTGTTATCTTACAATGTTTACCTCAGTATCTAACAGTATGTTTAGTCCATTATCTAACAGTATGTTTACTCCATTATCTAACAGTGTTTATTCCATTATCTAATATTGTTTACTCCATTATCTAACAGAATGTTTACTCCAGTATCTAACAGTGTTTAATCCATTATCTAGTCTTGTTTACTCCATTATCTACTTTTGTTTACTTACAAAAACTTAGTAATCAAAGATCCGACTGGCTGCGTGACAGAATTCAGTTTTCACCCATAATGAACTCTAGAGCCACAGCGCCATCTGGTGTTTTGTGTTGTAAAATACATCATTAGGACATGCCTGTATAAAGTCTCTCTACTTGCCATCTTGTGTTTAGTGTTGTAAAATACATCATTAGGACATGCCTGTATAAAGTCTCTCTACTTGCCATCTTGTGTTTAGTGTTGTAAAATACATCATTAGGACATGCCAGTTTAAAGTATCTCTACTTGCCATCTTGTGTTTAGTGTTGTAAAATACATCATTAGGACATGCCAGTATAAAGTCTCTCTACTTGCCATCTTGTGTTTAGTGTTGTAAAATACATCATTAGGACATGCCAGTTTAAAGTATCTCTACTTGCCATCTTGTGTTTAGTGTTGTAAAATACATAATTAGGACATGCCAGTATAAAGTCTCTCTACTAGCCATCTTTAAAATAAAGCTGTAGTTGAAAGACATATATAAATTGTAGGGTGATTGAATGGACTGCTGCTTTACAGACAGACTCCGGTTATTCTGGTTATTAGGTGATTTTGAGTAATGCTTTATACTGATAGTTACAGCAGGAGTTGTAAATCGATATTGTCCCTTTTGAAGGGAACTAATGTGAAGGAGTAGCAATAATAATGAAATGGGTGCCATATCTTTACATCATGTTCTTTTAATCTTGGGTTAGTGGAATTTAATGTTATTTTGCTGATGTGGAATTCCTCTATGGGAGGATGCAGTAGGACTTTGACACCGGTTGTTAATGTCTGTGTATTTGGTCTGAAGACCCGTGCTTGACTTTGGCCAGAGTTCAAGATCCACTGGGATGGGCCTGTACAATTTCTAAAATAGATTTATTCCTGACATAGAGGTACACGCTGTTCATGAACTTTGGGTTTTTAGGTTCCTTTTCTCTCTCTGCTAATCATTGACCTTGTCTGTGGTAAGACATGTATGTGGTTTTCCTCTGTTCCTTTTGCATGCGATGGTACTGGTTGTTGGTGACATATTTCTGACCGTCTTTCACTCTCTCTTTCTTAGGGTACGGCTGGGATCCCAGGAAGCACAGGAGAGAGGGGAGCCCATGGGGAACCCGTGAGTATCAGTCAGCCAGCCAACTGTCCCACTATCCAACCAACAAGTCAGTCAGCCAAACAACCAGCCAACCAAACAGTTGTCACAAAGTGCTTTACCAGCATGCCTAGAATGCTGAACTACACAGTGGCTGCCTGCACACTACTATTAATCATCCTGACCTCCCTTATTGGGATGAGGTCCGGACGTTTTACCAACTGGATGGGGATTGGTAGAACTGGGTCTTACCTATGACACACTAGACTCTGCAATGCCCATCCCTAACATGGTGAGATAGGAAGTCATGTTTCACAGGAAGTCATGTTTCACTGACTGTCCTTGTAAACCATGTGGTTGTTGTGGGCGACTGTTGGCTCGCTGACCCCGCAAGCTTACCTTTAAATGCCACACAGTCCCACCCATTGGATTGGTTGAAAAATGTAATCGTCTGTCAGTGGAGTAGGCAGTCTTTTTCAATAAGTAACTTGGGAATTAGGGGAAGTAAAACTAATTTCTGCTAGACTATTCAGGTCATCACAAGATATTACAGGCCACAAGGAATTACAGGGCACAAGGTATTACAGGGCACAAGGTATTACAGGCCACAAGGTATTACAGGCCACAAGGTATTACAGGCCACAAGGTATTACAGGTTACTGACAGGCTAAATATCTCCTGTAGGGGTCCAAAGGAGCGGCAGGGGACCCTGGGCCTGATGGAGAACAAGGACCAGAGGTAAATTATGTTTTTTATTTCAAAGTTACATCAAATTTTTATGCAGTCCATGCTTTAATGAAGAAAGAAACATAGTCAGACAAAGGTAGAGCTGTTAGCGGACTTAACTGGGAGGAAGCCTTGCCACTTTGGGAAGTCATACTTTTAATGTTGTCAATTTAGTGGGAATGTAGTGATGCCTAGTGATGTCCTGATTGGTCATTGGGAGATCTTTCCTTGGGACTGTATTGGTCATTAACTGATTATGACATGGTTGGCCATTGTTTGGGGATAAAATGGTTTCCATTGGCTTGTTTTTTCTGAATTTCTATGATTTTTAACTATGAAATCAGGACACGTTCTATAACTCTTTCTCCCTTCATCTGACACTTTTGTCTAACTCCTCTGCTCCTCTCCACACAGGGCGCTCCTGGTGGAGTTGGGGAGCCAGGTCCCGTTGGAGAACCTGGAACAAAGGTCAGTGTTCTAGAGAGAAATCCATTTTGCAGGAGCCCAGGGTACAGTTACCGGGAGAGTAATATGGATGTTATTGTTTCATTCTGACAGCCCTTCCGACTGTTATTACAAAGTAATACTTTATTTGCACATCGGAATACTTTTAGTCTACAGCACCTAAAGATGAATTGACAGAATTCAGAGAGCTTGTTTTACCGTCTTCATCACCTCCTGAGCTGCTTTGTCTGTTGGTGCAGGGCAACGTTGGGCTGGTTGGAGGTGAGGGGGAGCCAGGACAGCAAGGCGTGAGAGTAAGTCCTCCACAAGCCGCTTCATCCCCAGCCCGTGCTTCAGATCCCGCTCCGCTTGTGTTTCAGAGAATCCAATATGCTAGTATATTTAATCTTCCCCTAACTCAACCCAGTTATGAAATTCCTGGGCTGGAGGCAACCGAAAAAAGTATACAGCAGTGTCTCGGCTGATTTGTTTTTGTCTAATGGCCTGTATCTATAACTTAATCAGAGTTTCCTGTGTTTTCCCGGGACATTTCTTGGAAAATGGAGGCTCTTTGTGTCAAGGCATACGCTACGCGATTATGTTTACAACTACTATTTACAACGTATTCTATTTTTATACCACAAGACATTTTGAATTATTTATGTATATAATACAGAAAATGTCAAGCGTTCTATTGGCTATTACAATGTGTAATATAGCATTATTTGGCTCTGGGGGTTTGACTGTATGAATATGAGTCATCTAAATATACAGCACAAAATGTTATATTCGCGTGTCCTTCTGTGTTTGTAGGGTCTTCCAGGTCTTACTGGTGAGGATGGGACCCAAGGACAAGATGGACCCAAGGTAAACACTCTCAATGTTTTTAGGGCCGTATCCTCTGCATATTTGAGCTGATTTATGGAATTCCTAATGTCTCCGGGCCCCTATCTGTGTCAGGGCGAACCAGGTGACCGCGGGCCCACGGGCGAGGCAGGGGACAGGGGGGTGGAGGGAGACCCGGGGCCTCCCGGGGCCACCGGAGAGGCTGGAAAACGTGGATTCCCTGTAAGTGTAACCATGTATATAACATTTTTAAAAGAAATCTTACTCAGAGGGAAAAGGCATTGTGGCCTAAGGCATCCAGTAGGGGGCAGTATTCACTTAAACAACGGGCAGTTGCATTTAAGGGCACACTGTGACAGAAAATGAGTGTCAAGGGTCAATTAGTCTAGACAAGTCTACCGATGGTCTTGGATAACTTCCATCATCTCTCTACCAGGGACCAGAGGGTAAACGGGGTCTCCCGGGGAATCGCGGTCGGCATGGCAAGAAGGTATCGTACCCACTCGGATGTCCGACACGCGATCGTTCGTTGTTTCAGTCGTCGCGGACACAGATGTTCATGCTACCCACTCCCTCCCCTTTGTTGTGGTTGTGATTGTTTGTGTGTTCAGGGCGAGGCAGGCAAGCCTGGTTCCATTGGTGGGGCCGGCGACACCGGGCCCATTGGCAAGGAGGGGGAGGCCGGACTGAAAGGTGCCAGAGGAACCAGAGGCTCTGCAGTCAGTATCCACTTCTCTTTTAGGGAGTCTGACCTTACATGTGGGCAGCTCCCGGTCCTCTTCATTTGTTTAACTAAGTGCTTCTCGCTGCTGGCGAGGCTTTCCTATTGGGTGGGTCTGCTAGCTTAAGACATAATGAGCTGTAAAGAAGATAATACTGATGATTTCCTGAAGGAGCAAAAGCTCAAATGGATGTTCCATTTGTAAGACAGAATGAACGTCCCTGACTTCCACTGTAGCAGGAACAGCAAAAAGGGTCCCTAAATGACCTTACAAAGCATGGTTCCAATCCTTTGTTAATCCATTGTAAGATCCAAAGCTAATCTTTCTTTCTTTGAATTTCTTTCTTTTGAATCAATTAGTAATTACCTCTAATTCGTTAGCATTTGAAGACAAGTTTTAGGCCTATTGCATTCTCTGTTACAAGATGTAAAAGCCAGATGTCAAAAGCAAAGGACTTTTTTTGTTCCTGGAGGACCAGAACACTCCAGAAAATAGCAAAATAAACAATTGTTCTCTCTGTGAATGAGATGAAAATCCTTTTCCAGTGTTTGGCCCTGAAAACTGTAGTTGTAGGTGGATCTGGGAATGAAGTAGGTCTTAGTGTCATGCATGCATAACCACTTAGCATTAAACGGCTAGTTATTATATCTAGCATTACCACACAGTGCAGATACAATGTCAAAACAAATGTCTGTGAAAACAAATGTGTAGGGGTTCTCTGCATACCTTTTCAGGGTCACCCAGGAGTGGTGGGTCCTGAGGGGATGCCTGGAATGGCCGGATACACAGTGAGTTACTCCTGCTGAGATATAATTAGTACATACAGATCTTTGCCTTTTTCTCAGACATTATTTCTATCTCCGGATCCACATTGCTATCCAATTCTGTCTGTTTTTTCTCTCTCATTTTTCTTTCAAACACTCTTTTGAACACACTGGCACTTACAGAACAGGAAGACACACTTCTTCATACATGTGAATTCTAAGGGTTCGACCAAAGTGGTTGCGAAAAACAACAACAAAAGTGTTGGGGTTTGTAATGTTGTGTCATTACTCGGAGAGATTGATCCTAGAGGATCTGACAGAATCAATTCCAAAATCACACACATAAAAACGTACAATTATGAATCAATAATCTATCATTTGATGCTGTATGACCTATGTGCATTGGAAGCAGTAGCATACACAACTGGACCCCCCTAGGCCACAATGCAGCCACCTTTTGTTAGAATACAGATCAATACCTCAGTCTTCATTATGGTTTTAGAAATGACCTGTTGGGTCAATAAAACAACAGCAAACACCTAGTCCAACATGAACTAAGACAGAGGGAACACTGGACGTGAGAAACTTTAAATTGTAGCACTATGAAGACCTATTAAAATACTGCGCTGTGTCAGGTTTGGTGTTATTGCTTAGTGACATATGATTTATGCATTGATGCAAATACCTTGATGAATGCTTATTGGGTTCTACTACTCAGGGCCATGTTGGTAAGCCTGGACCCATAGGATCTCCTGGGCCCAAAGGTGAAAAGGTAACCTTGACATTTGCAAATTGTTTTTGTTTTCTACAGTTTTCAGAAAAAGTATACAGTCAGGTGAAAAAATATGTACACCCAATGGAAAGTCATATTTCAAATATTTGGAAACATTGTTGTTTGAGCTGAATTCCAAACACATTTATTGATAGTTATGTGTGATTTGTTTGTTTTTGGTAGATTTTGTGAATTTATTGAAGTTATACCAAACCAAATACATCAAAACAAACAAATCACACAAAAAAGTTAACTTTAAACTTGCCATCATTGAGTTCCATATTTTCCTCAAGAATTCTTAAGGAGAATTTGATCTGTCAAAAAGCTGAAGCTTAACCAAACATGGACCTTGCAAAAGGAAAATTATCCAAAACACACAAGCAAAGATACAACGCAATAGCTCAGAAAGAAAAAATAGTGTCTTATGTAATGGCATAGTTGAAGCCTGGAGCTCAAGCTTAACAAAATACTTTTATGGGCCACGCATGCAAGAAAACCTTCAGACATTACACAGTTAAAGAAGTACTGTAAAGATTAGTGAGCAAAATTACTATGTTAAGTTATTTCAGCCAAAGCGGGCAAACACCAGCTATTGAAGCTAGAGGTGTTTTTCCGCACATAAAATAGCATTTCTTCTGACTTGAGATGAGTAAAGGAATGCATTATATAATTGTTCAGTTTTATTTGTTAAATTAGGTTAACTTCTTTGGTCACTAGCATTGTAGGAAAGAGTATATATCCTTATGGCCAAATATGTAAAACTGTATGTAAAACATGACTATGTCTGCTCAATTAATTGCTTAATTTTCTTAATAGTATTACTAATAAAATAAATGATTTATTCAGTCAATCGTGTTATTAGTATGTCTAATCAGCATCATTGTTTGTACATTCACTCTACACGAACACTTTCTTTTTTAAATCAATGTCCTATTTATGTACACAGTCTAGATCTTATTACAGAGTTCATCATAGTTTAGGCTGAATGAGTGACGAGATGGATCTGTGTCGGTGTTTGGTCTGTGTGTGTATGGTTTCAGGGTTACCCCGGAGACGACAGTAAGACCCCCGGACCGGCAGGGCCACTAGGTGAACCAGTAGGTCTTGCCTTACTCTAACCTCCCGTTATGTTGTGTTTGTGGCTGAAGGCTGAGTCAGAGGTGGTCAAACTATTAAAGCATGATACCTAAACATTTTTTAATGGTACGGTTGCATTTGGTGTCCGATTAAGCATGACAGAGGTCCAAGAAGCCTTCTCTGTATAATAGAATGCTGGGTTTTAAAACAGGAAGCCGTAGCCTGTTCATCTGATGCCGTTTGTGTTTGGGCAGGGCCTCCCTGGCGAGCGAGGAGACCGTGGAGAGCCGGGAGACGAGGGATATCAGGTATAATCACCTCAGACATACCACACGCTTTTCAGTTTTGTTTCTTTGTTGCTGTGTTAGAGCTAGGCTGTTGATGTAACATTTTGCAGAGACGAGAGCTTCCCGGATTGAGGAGATTCAATGAGTAAACCCAATAAATGTATCTGAAAGACCGATGAAACACACACATAAACTATATGTTCATTGAATTCAGTCCCATTGCCACAGGTGTATAAAATCAAGCATCTAGCCATGCAGTCTTCCTTTATAAACGTGTGAAAGAATGGGTCGTTCTGTAAGTGTTATTATTACAAAGTGGAGGCATTTAGGAACCAACAGTAACTCAGCCTTGAAGTGGCAGACCACGTAAAGTTACACAGCGGGGTCGCTGAGTGCTGAGGCACAGTGCGTAAAAGTTGCTATTGCTCTGCTGACTCAATAAGTTCCAAACCTCCTCTTGCATACATCAGCATTAAAACTGTGTGCCGGGAGCTAAAAGGCATGGGTTTTCATGGTCAAGCAGCTGTATGCAAGCCTTACATCACCAAGCACAACGCCACTGGACTCTTGAGCAGCTGAAACATGTTTTGTTTCCTGCCTGACTGCATTGTGCCAACTGTACATTTTGGAGGAGGGATAATGCTATGGGGTTGTTTGTCTGGGATTCCCTAAGTTTCCTTAGTTCCACTGAAGGGAAATGTTAATGCTTAACAAGACATTTTAGAAAATTCTGTGCCTCCAACTTTGTGACAGTTTGGGGAAGGCCCCTTCTGTTCCATCATGACTGTGCACAAAGCTGGCCCACAAAGAGCCCTGAGGAATGGGCAAAAATTCCAACAGACCCACTCCAAAATCCTGTAGAAAGCCTTCCCAGAAGAGTGGATGCTGTTCGAGGGCAAAGGGGGAACCAACTCCATATTAATGCCTATGTATTTAGAATAGGATTCAAGCTCTTGTAGGTGTCCCAATACCTTTGTCCATATAGTGTAGTTTAAGTCAGCTGTGAACCTAACAGTCCAAGACGAACATCAGACGTTCTGGTACCCAGAATCCCCTTAGGCAGGCTTGCACCAGAGTGCACTTCCCTAAACCGGTTTCTCCTTAAACACCACCACCATCTAGCTGAACCCATACCTCTGGGTATCACGGACGTAACCTCCCCAGAACCAACTGATATGTTCACATGCATCGGTAGTGTCTCACACAGACTGTATGTACTGTGTTTGTCTTATCGTTGTTTCCAGGGCCACCCCGGCGTTATGGGACTTATTGGGGCTGTTGGAGCACCAGGTCTTCCTGTAAGTCCAACTCAATGTGCTGACCATTTCTATGTTGTTTACACATTGAAATATAAATTAATCAATGGAGTGTGTGTCTAGGGAACACCAGGAGAACCTGGAGAGCCAGGCCCAAAAGGAGAAATAGGAACCCAGGTGAGGGTGTGTGTGAATGAGTTTTTTCTGAATCTGTGCATCTGACTAATGCTGCTGCAGGCTTAGGTAGCTGAGATCCCAGCATTTGTTGAATCATGCCTCCTAAATTCTCTAGACCAATAAAAGTGTTACGCCCTCCTCTCCCAGAATTCTCTAGACCAATAAAAGTGTTACGCCCTCCTCTCCCAGAATTCTCTAGACCAATAAACGTGTTTCGCCCTCCTATCCCAGAACCCCTTACCTTGCTCTGAGCATGATGATGGTTAGGTAGAGCATTCACCTGTCACTGTTACAGGGGATGAGCAGAATGCCATTAGTTGTATGTTAGATTACCATTTCTATGACTCCTTTTGCTCTCAGTTAACAAGCTGTAGCATCAGCATAGGATCATTCTTATGGTCTCCCACTCTGCTTCACTCGATACTGTTACTTTCACATAATTAAAGCACCAATCTTTCGCCATGAGGTCAGCAGACCCGTCCAAAATAAATGCATGGCTTGAGCTTTGATGCCTTTGATGTCAGAGGAAGAGCAATGAGGAGAAAGGAGGCAAAACGGAAGATGAGAATTCCGTTTGTTTGGCCACCCACAGCGCCTTACGGGGGGGTTGAGTGTTCCCTCATATTTCCACAAAAAAATTTGTCTTTTATTCTCTGAAAAGGAAAGGCACGTATAAGCTTGACAAGATAAACTGGAATGCAGTAAATTGTCTGAAGTGTGTATTCAAACTAGATTAATTGAAATCAACCAGACCTTTCCTGGTGTAAGGACCCATTGCACTCTATGAGAGCTTCAGAGAGATTAGAGTTTTTGTGAGATTGAAAATTTAGAAAAATGCACTGGATCAAAAGGATGGCATATGGGACTATCATAGAGTCTAATTGAGATTGAGGCTTTTCGAAAGGTTTGCATCACTAATAAACTTTCAGTTAATTCTTCCTTCCATGTGTAAACAAAAGCTGTTGACCTTGCTGACATAGGTTATTGAGCATGGTAGGTTAGATATTCCTCATCAAAGGACATTTATTGTGATTTTTGTAACATTGCAATCGGGAGTCTAACCTATTGCAAATGTCTCTTCCTGCAAAACATCCTGTAGCAAGTGTGAATACAAAAGTGTATCTACATGTAAATCTTATTTAAATTTAAATGTCATCCCAATAACTGTTGTTAAGGTAACTAGGTCCTAATGGCCCTAATGTTTCAGGTGTAAGTTACAACTCAGGCCTTCTCTCTCAATATGAACCCTCTAGACTCCTTCAGTTCATCAGGGTCTGGTTGTCTTAACAGTTCCCAGATTCAGGAGAAAGGTTAGGGAGGCAGCATTTAGTTTTTATGGAACAGACAGACAGAAAACAAAATACTTGCACTGCCACTACTTTTAAAACTAGGCCAAAAAATGAACTGTTATCTTCTGGTTTTATTAATCTTCTAGTACACGTTTAGCCCTCCTATATGCAATATTCTAATTTATATGCTTTTTCTTACATGCTAAATGTATTTCTATTATGCCTGATGTTGGTTTTTTCTAATGTACAGCACAGTGAATTGCCTCCGTGTATAAAATGTGCTATCTAAAAGTTAGAATATTGGAAAAGTATGATTCTTTGGTCAACACATGTTTCTGAACATAAGCTGAGTTGTCTACTTGCATAGTTCTAGATGTTAGTTAAGACATGTATGTTTTGTTTTTTATTAATTTGAGTTCTGTAGAAAAGTAGTCTGTTAATGTATTTACATCAGAGTAGCGCTTTGAACATAAAACCATAACTGATCAACATAAGTGTTGCTTAAATATTTCAGTCAATGTAGCTTAACGCAAGGTCTGTCAGTTCAAAAACACTATCCAGAACTGTATGTGTATTGTCCATTTTGCAGTAAAAAAATAATATATATAATGTATATACATGCTCTAACTGAGTGAAAAAATGAAAGGATTTGTTTTTGTGTGTCTGTGCATAATCTTCCTTGTCTGTGTTGGTACAGGGCTTAGAAGGAAAGAAAGGAGCGAGGGGTCTGGCTGGGAGCGCTGGTGTTGAGGCATGTATCAGATCGCCACAAAGTGGAACTGACTGAGAGACTGAGGGAGAATGGAGATGTTACAACATTACACGTTCACTAGTAGAGTACTTCAATTAACAAACCCAATACAATCTGTACGTTGAAGAGGAAAAGCGAGGAGAGGAAAAATGTGTGATAAAAAGAGGGAACCTGGAAAGGAGAGACATGAAGGAAAGCTATGACGTGACATGGCGCTCTCTGCTGTTGTTAGTAGAATTCAACTCTTTTCTGATATGTTTACGGAGATGGAGGGATATATTACCAAACTTCTCCACATATTCCACCAATAAACCTTATCAATTACGGATTCAGGAACGTGTCCCATGTTACCTTAAAAGGTGATCGCCATTTAAAAAAAATCTCCAATGTTAATCTGGCATCACGTCAAGATCATCTATATAAACCGATTGTACTGCAAAAAATGACATAAGCAACCCTGTCTGGCTGCAATCTGAATAATCACATTCAGTCTTGTGGCTAATGTCTAGGCGTTCTAATAATTGTCATGGAGCTACATGTTGTTGTGTATTTCCCAGGGGGCCATTGGTTTACCAGGACCCAGGGGCATGCAGGGATATCCTGGATCTGATGGATCCCCGGGTCTATTTGGGATACCAGGACTTCCAGGGAAAGCTGGGCGACAGGTAGGCAACGGGTTCCGTCACTCATATAAATACACATACATAAGGGAACACTCAACATACACAATTTCCCATGTCTGCAGACACAGTTTCTCTCTCTCATTCTTTTATTCTCTCTCACTCCCTTCACACACACAGATGGAATGGGGCCCCTAATCTGTCCCTAAACAAATGATTGCCCTTTCCATGCTGTACAGGCCCCGTGAGAGCCAGGGGATTATTATAGTGTGCAACTGAACTGTGAGAGAGACATTTTCTCAGCAATTCAACCTTCGTGCCTGACAGAAAGCAGTCTAACATGCTTTCTGAATCTGACTACAATTTACCATTCGTGTGACCTATGTTTGATTTATTTGATTTTGAAGGATCAAGCTTTGTTGTTCCAAACCTACCTCATGTATTTCTCTTACAATGTAACACTTAATCACAATATTAGCTTGTGTCAGAGGAAATCTTCAATAATTTCATAATAGCCAAACAAACAAGTATGTGCAGACTAAAGTGCAGACTAAAAGGTTTTGCACTTTTTTGACCAGTTTTGCACTTTTTTAAATGTGTTTTCAATGCCAAATTGCAAAGTTTGATGGGGACTTTTGCTGAACAGAAATGTCCAACTCTTTCCTCATCTACTCAAATGTATTTAGGTCCAGCCTCTGCCACAAAGACATTCACCCTGTTGTTTTTAAGCCACTCCAGTATGACTTTGTCTATATGTTTGGGGTTATTTTCTCATAAGTCCCTGGTTTCTTGAAGACTTATTCAGATTTTCTTCCAGAGTTTCTCTGTACTTTGTGGCATCCATTTTGCTCTCTACTTTCACAAGCTTTCCAGCAGCAAAGCAGATTCCCCATAGCATGATGCTCCTGCCACAATGCTTCCTAGTAAGGATTGGGCTATTAGTATGATGTAGAGTGTTAGGTTTGTGCTAAACAATGAGCTTAGCGTTGTCTCGCACATGCATCCTGGCAAACTCTAGCTGAGATTTGAAGTGATTTGGTTTTTTTTGCGACCCATCTATAAAGGCCACTTTTGTGAAGCACCTGGACTAATGTTGCAGTATGCATAGTGTCTCCCAGCTCAGCTGTGGAAGACTAACTTTTTAAAAGTTGCAATCAGCATTTTGATGGCCTTCCTGGCTAGTCCACTCTTGGCTAGATACTCAGTTTCCATTCAGCTAATTATGCGCCACTGCTCATTCAGGTGTGTAATATCAAAGGGTTGAATACTTATACAATCAGCTATTTCTGTTTTATATTGGTTATTCTTTTTTTTTTTTTACACACAGACAGATTATTTGTGTGTATTTAGTGGCAAAACTCCAACTTCATGATATACCGCAATATATTATTATATATAAAGTGCCACTGTATTACAGGACACATGTCACTTTAATAGGCAATATGGTCTATTGCCTATTACTTTGTTATTACAGTATCCCTGAGTGGGAGGTCTTATCTAGGATCAGGTGCAAACAGTCCAGTAATGATTATTTATAAGGGGAAATGTATCACTTTATGAATACGGGCCCAGCTCCCTTCAGCTGTGTTTAAAGTGCTAAAGGATTAAAAGACCTGTCATTAAATAACCTATTTGTTTTGATTAGATCTATGTGGTCAAATCTCAATGGGATTCTTTATATTACAGTCTGTCGCCTGGCAGCGCTCAGAATGTGAAATTGGATGCAGCTGGTTCTTTCCCAGACCGTCAGTGGTGACCCCTCAGTATCAGCCACTGTCTGTCAACTATATAAGGAGCAGGTCTAGTTGCCCAGAGGCTGTTAGGAAGGAAATTACTTATGGTGAAAACACACACTCTTTCACTAGGTGGGAGAGCCCGGCAGGAGTATTTTACAAACATCGCTAGAGTACCTCCCAGGAAAGTACAATGAACTCAGGACTACCCAGTTTCAGCTACCCAGAACAGACAGGTCTACCGGGGGGCAGAAACACACTGCTGTTTTCTACAGGCTTCTTCTCCTCAACCTCTACCGCTGGCAACCCCTGGGCCGGCTTGTGTTTCGGTTTGAGCCTGCTCTTTGTGGGTCAAAACTGTGCCAGGCAAACCTGAGTGAAAAAGGTCTGACCACTTGCCGTCAATCCGTTCTCTGTCACACTCTCCCTTTGTCCCACTGTTTTCCCCCCTTGTTAATTCCACTGTATGCAGGACATTATTAGCTCTCTTACCACTCAAGCCTCTTGAAAAAAAAAGAAAAGCAGAGGTTTACTGTATTCCATTTGTCCCAAAACAGGTAGGTCAGCGTGTCTGTGGTGCTCAGACCAGGACCGATAGTGAGATCATCGTGAGGGGCCATTGTGAGCCACTTGACTGGGTAGCGTGAAGAACTGTGGGGGCATGCGTGTCCTGAGAAACCAGAATAAATGAAATCCCTCACTGATCTGATGAACAAGGCCGATACAGTACCTCTACTTATGCAAGACCTCTTTTCGATGCCTGGGATTGAGGCTGTACCAACAAACCTAGACCTCTGTAATTCCAAACCGCCTCTTTGGAAATTTGGGGGGAGGATATTTTTCTCTCTGCATTTTCTCATGGCTAGAAATGATTGCCAGGAACTATAGCTGCTGTACATGCCGCCCAGTCTGCTGGTAGAAGGAGAAATGATTGAGGTCGTCTGCAGTTTGTGGCACTATAACAGTTCAAGTCATTTCTAGGGACATTGTCTAAGCAGTTTGTTGGGAAGGATTATGAATGTGAACACAGAGGAGACCTTAGTGCTACTGTCCAGAGAACTGTCAATGTCTGTCTGTTAATGCCAATATCGGACATCTAGAATTTTTGTTAATTTCTGGACTGATCAAGATTGTATTCCAAAATCAAAGCATTTTCAAACAACAAATCTGAGTCATAAGGTTCTGTTTAAATGTCCCTGGTCAATCAAGGTTGACTATATTAGCAAGAATGCCACAGTATGCCTGTCATGAAACAATGGTAAACATTACACAATGAGCTGAATTTGTGGCCTAGGGTGGTGTAGTGAACTACGGTTCTGTGGCCTAAGTTGATCTAATGGAAGATGGTTCCCATGATGAACTAGGTTCATCTAGTAAATAATGGTTCCCAGTGACCTAGGGTGGTCTGATGGGTGATGGTTCCCAGTGACCTAGGATGATCTGGTGGGTGATGGTTCCTAATGACCTAGGGTGATCTGGTGGGTGATGGTTCCCAGTGACCTAGGGTGATCTGGTGGGTGATGGTTCCCAGTGACCTAGCGTGATCTGGTGGGTGATGGTTCCCAGTGACCTAGGGTGATCTGGTGGGTGATGGTTCCTAGTGACCTAGGGTGATCTGGTGGGTGATGGTTCCCAGTGACCTAGAGTGATCTGGTAGGTGATGCTGCCCTGTGACCAACAGTGATTTAGTGGATGATGGTTCCCTGTGACCTAGCATGATCTAGTGGGCAATGTTTTTTTGTGCCCTAACGTGATCTAGTAGACAATGGTTGCCTGTGACCTAGTGTGATCTAGTGGACAGTGGTTTTCTATGACGTAGCGTGATTTAGCGGATGATAGTTTCTATCTAGTGGAAGATGGTTTCCTGTGACCTAGGGTGGTGAAGTGATCTCTAAACAGCTCTCTCCAGTACACATGTACTGCTGCGGCAAGTTTGAATTTGAAAAAAGCTATGATATATATTAATACTGTGCATATGTTAAAAATTTGTTTTAGTTACGATCTTTTGAATTTCTGCATGGGAGGGGGCATTTTACGGCTGTGGCACTGATAACAGTTCTGATATATTTTCTTAAAAAACACAAGGTCAGTTTCTTGCCCAGAGATTACTACATTTATCTGGATTAGACTAGGTCTAATCAGTGTCAGCAAAACCGGCCTAGAGGCTAAGAATTTAATCCAGTGTCAGACCAATAATGCAATACTTTAGTTCCGGTTACCAAGATTACTTGTAGTGGCAACTTACAACATTTGTTTAACAACATGCTTTCCAGTTGTAGTTTGCAGAACCCATGGTAATGCATTCTCTCTGCTCTTCTCTCCTCAGGGCCATCGTGGCATTGTGGGGCAAGAGGCGGTGCCCGGACAGCCTGGTCCCAGGGGCGAACTCGGTCTGCCTGGGCTGGTTGGAGAAAGGGGGCCCGTGGGCGAGAAGGTGATCCACTTAACCCTCTCACAGTCCGCACAGCATATCTCATTATAGAACACGTCTTTACTTTTGGCCGGATGTTTGTCATGAGGCCTGGGGGTGCGTCAGGTTGGGCAGACTTGGTTTACAATCCAGTGATGGCAGTGATGTGGTTTTTGAACTGCAACCACATGTTGAATAATCTTGTCAGATCCGAATAACCTTGTGTCAGACCCAAATAACCTTGTGTCAGACCCAAATAACCTTGTGTCAGACCCGAATAACCTTGTGTCAGACCCGAATAACCTTGTGTCAGACCCGAATAACCTTGTGTCAGACCCGAATAACCTTGTGTCAGACCCAAATAACCTTGTGT
>JACXGK010009139.1:0-20608 GCA_016801125.1 Novumbra hubbsi
TTCACGATTGAGGGACCTAATGTATCTAGAAATGGCAAAGCAGTCCACGAGTTTAACAAAATGAATTGATCTGCACAGGGGTTCAATTGGAGTTATGGTCCAAACTAGCTATGGTCCCCAGCATGTTTGGTAATGTGAATTTACAATATATGCTATACAATATATGCTGCTTTGGGAATAGCTAATCAATAGCTTTTTAAGCATTGTTAAAAGAGGTTATGTTGTTTCCTCTTTCTCAATTTGGTGTTTGAGACAACTATAGATAAGCATAACAACTGAAAATGGTGGCACACGCTTAGCCGTAGTTAGGTCAGCTGTGTACATTCAGCAAGAGTAGCCTGTCTATAGGTTAGTTTGTGTGTTATTGAACATTATTTAGCATTATTTAACATCTCACAATTTATCTCCAGTCTTTGACCTTGTTATAAAGGTATGTAAGAATATGTTGGTCATGAGGTTTTTGTGAGGTAAACTAAATATTCACAACAATGATCTGACAGAAAAGGGAGGCATCTGTGCAGCAAAGCTGCTTTGTGAATAACAGAGTAATGATGACAGAAACATAATTAAAGATGTATTTTCTGACATATGCCATGTGTTTTGGGAATCTACATTCACATCTAAATCTATTGGCACTTCTGATAAAGAAGTGCATGCGTCTTTTTCAGTGAAATTGATTGCTTTAAACAAAGCAAAACAAATAGGTGTCAGAAGGCACCCCTAAATATAATGCTCAACCAGTTAAGGAAAGCCATTTAAACCCCAACCTGAGGGATGATTTCTAAAATCACTATGCAATGTTCATATGTAAAATTGTGTGCATTGTCGCTTTGAAGAAATGTGATTATCTATATACAGTCAATGAAATGCATTAATGTCCAAAAGGGGAAAACGATCGAGTTATCTACCCCCCATCATGGCTTATAACTGGTTAAAACAAAAGGGACCTGTTCTCTGTTAATAAAGATCTAGGAGGTTAGCCATCAAACCCCTCTTAAAGACACATTGTCCATGTAAACCGTGAAAGCCTCCAGCAATATAGTAGCATAATGTCTGTCATTCCTCATGACTCATCTGGCCTTACTCACTCGTGTCACCTCTCTCTTAAATCACAGAACTGTACTTCCATAATCAATCTCCTATAATGACAGGTAATACTGGGGATCTTTCTTCAGTCTCATTTGCCAGAAAGACTGCAAGGTGTTCCCACTGCTGGATATAGAGGTCTTTACAGATACAGTGGGGAGAACAAGTATTCGATACACTGCCAATTTTGCAGCTTTTCCTACTTCTGTAATTTTTATCATAGGTACACTTCAACTGTGAGAGACGGAATCTAAAACATAAATCCAAAAAATCACAGATTTCCCCTACCTTGATCTGCATTATACCCAAATGAAGACATTTTGTTTGTTAGCCCCGGTGACCTTCCTCTCTGGTGCCTTCATTTCATCCCCCTCACACCCTGGGCTTACCACAATATATACCAATGAACCCCTTTACTAGAGAACTCTGATGTAGGGAGAATAATGCTTCTGGCAGAACCTAACACCGAGACAGAGATACGGTCAGCCGATTGTGTGCTTGTACCGGTGACCGTTGCAAACTCCAAGTTCCTCACATTGTGCCCACACACAACCCTGCTGCCTTAGCCGACCTATACACGGGAGGAGGCTTCCAGGTGGAGGCCTGCCGAGTAGTACCAGGAACTGAAGAGCCGAGTTCTCCCAGGTCTCCTCCGAAACCCCCTGGCTGAACATGTCCAGCACTACATCCATAGCCAACCTTGCATGATGGTATGACAACATTGTCACCCTGGTCGCTAAGCCTGGCAGTCCCCTCCAGTGTTTCGACAATGTGTCCAGGCTCGAGTCATGTCTCGAGTGGACGAAAAGGTTGAGCGCCTCGGCAGGCCCAACTTTATTACCACCTTGGACCCAACCGAGGGATTAAGGAAGGTGACCCAACTTAAGTTGATGCCGCCAGTGAGCCAGTGAGCTTGTGGTGACCTGTGTTCCTTTTGGTTAGCCTGTCCCCAAATTGTAAAATTAAATGTTTAAAAATATTTTAATATAATATTTTATTTTGAAAAGTTTAAGAATTCATGGACAAATCCAATTCAATAAAAGAACATTGCAAATGGTGAAAACCTCTGTCCAATCTCTGGTTACCTGACAGAATACTACTGGTCCTCTGTACAGGTTGGAAACACTTAGTTCATTAACCTGTAACACCACTGCTTCTGCTTACTCTTTGAGAAACATTATGAAACCTAATGGGGGCAGCATTCCAAAACATCACTGATTGTTTAATATAGTCTGGGTTTAGTTTGACCTATTTAATTACAACAAGCTAAACAGTTTTAAATGGAGGAGGAATGGACTTGATGTGTTAAGACAGAAGTGTTTGCATTGAATTTCAGAGCTTCTAAATGAACCCCAGGCATCTTATTACAGTCTGGGATGAGTGTGGCTTCACCTAACATTCCCCCCAAACCAAAGCAAACTTTGTTAAGGAGACACTGTGTCATGGGTGTGGTGGGTTTAGAATCATTCGCAGACATTTTAACTAATAAGGTAATTTATTTAAACAAAACAAAAACAAACTAAACACGATAAATCAAAGTTGCTGTAACAAGCAGCTAAAAATAAGACAAACACCAAATGTGCCGGGACTTACTTTCAAACATGATATCCACAATGAGCAACACCCAGTGGCAGAAACAAAGGACATATAAGCACACACACAAATTACAGAGTGCAAACAGGTGCGGGTAATGTCCAAAAAGACCAAAGTGTGCTTCAAAATAAAAGTGCACCCAAAATACCACCACCAACCGGCACTGTGCTACCCTGTACGTTACAGTAAGATGAATGTGGATGGCAAAAAGTCATTGTGACATGTGTATTTGTTCTCATTTTAATGATGTACTGGTAATATCCATGTAAACCAATGGAGACATTTACATATGTATTTGTTTTCATTTCTAATACTGTGTACTGGCAATATCCAAAACCAACCAGCGAATGACATCAAGCTCTTTCCACTGATACAGATTAAGAAAGAGAGAGACAAAAGATAGAGAAGAAATATAGAGAGCGGCTGGTAATCCCACCTGGATGTGGCTTTTGTAAATAACAACCTACAGGCATGGCTGTTTGGCTGCCATCCTCCCCAATCTCGGTCCCTGAAGGGCCTTCCCTTCCCCATGCATCTCTATACAAGCACACTGAACAGCCCCCGTGTACCTTGATTAGTGTTGGGGGTTCTGTTCTAACTCCATTGCTTACATGTGACATGGGTGTCTTGGTTTGGACGCCCCAGGGTGCCGCAGCCCTGCGTCCCATTCCCAGGCAGTCGTCCCCCTCAGTCACTGGGAGTGCATTAGGAGATCTGGTCACTAGGGGAATTAAACAGCACGTTGGTGCCATGTCTCATCACATGTTTTACTGGCCAATAGTTGCGTTTCCATGGTGCCGGGTTGTGTTTGCTGTGACTTGCTAGGACAGAACCTCTTTGGTACAGAGGGACTTAGTGAGCAGCAGTGGTGGGTATTCCGTCCCCCCTCTGGAGTTTTGGGGCTTAGTTTTCTATCTTTCCTCTCTCCTCCCACCTGCTCTGGTGGCTGTTCGGTTCCTCGGCTGGGCTGGGTGCCTGCCTGTCTACTCATGCTCCTGGCTCTCCTCTCAGACAAATGAAGGCTAATTGAAAGGGAAGGCTGCCCTCCAATGATCTGCTCTGACAGCAGTGTCTTGCCAGAGGTGGATGTACCATCCCATGCTGGGAGTTTTCGCGGTGAAATAGCGGAACTGTCGTGAAAAACCCAGACCATGCAACGATTACCCAGGCAGTCAGCCAAAAGAGCCAGATGAGCCCTGGAGAGAAAAAGGGGAATACTCACTCTGTCTGCCTTATTGACCCAGGAAAGAGATACGTATTGGTTTTATATGACAAACATTAGGAATTACAAAAAAGGGAAGGGAAGAGAACTTGAAACATTGTTTATTGTTATTTCTTACGTAATTTTCTATTTTCTAGACTTACACAGGGCAGGAATGGGCTACAGGACCATCCCCAAGCAACATGTTGAGAAGTTTACAACAGTTGGTGCGATTACTCGCAAATGGAAGAAACACAAAATAACTAATATCCCTCGGTCTGGTGCTCCAGGCAGGATTTGACCTCGTGGAGTTTCAATGATCATGAGAACGGTGAGGAATCAGTCCAAAACTACATAGGAGGATCTTGTCAATGATCTCAAGGCAGCTGGGACCAAAGTCACCAAGAAAACAACTGGTAACACACTACACCGTAAAGGACTGTAAACCTGCAGTGCCTGCAAGGTCCCCTTGCTCAAGAAAGCACATGTACAGGCCAGTCTGAGGTTTGCCAAAAAAACTTTTTTAGGGTTTGAACATAGCTAATCCTAAACTTTTATTGTGCTAGCTGTCACTCTTTGATATTCAAATTAGAATCTTAACATATCTTTGTGGTAATGTTACCTGGAAGCTTCAGCTCTCCCCTCTGAGGGTAATGCAGTATTAAGTCTTCACTGACCTGGCAATAGAGCTACAGTTACTGTCTTCTGTGTCGGGGGGATTGTTTTTCTTAATCTACTGTGATTACCCTTTGCCACTGGGCTGCAGTCATTAATCTATGCCCTACAATGAGTGACAATAATCCCTGCACTTTGTACAAGGGACACCACAGCCATTTGTCATTCTGTCACATTCTCACATGGGACACTGAAGTGTCCATGTACGTGAGAAGGAAAGCACAGCATGTATAGATTGAAACAACAGCATCCATGACATGCTTGGAATGTTTTATTGCAAAACATTGAACATGTGTTCTATTTAGGAAGCTGACATGATTAAAGTGTATGGGCAACAAATGGGAAAACATTACAATTTTAACTTCTTTAACAATGTCTTCTGAATGTTCAGGTAGTTTGTTTGGCCCTCTGAGGCAGTTTTTTCTAATGTTTGTCACGTGAATGGCTGTCCCAAGCATGCATCTAAATTCTGATATGTTGTCTGTTTCTGTTCTTGTCTGTTTACACTTATATGATCTGATTTTACAATCAAATTACAATGCATCTTGTAATCGTCTACTATATTTACAGCTTACAATTGCTATTGCTAGCCAACTAGATTCGTTCCCACAATTTCTGCAGCTGACAGAAATGTTTACACAATATTTGCAGCCAACAATAAACATTCCCACAATATTTGCACCTGGAGCTTGTGGAGAAATATGGGTTTCCATATCTCTATAACAATGCAGCATTAATAGTTTTAATTTATGTCATCAGCAATCATAGAACATCATCACTTTGAGGAACATCAATTTAAGCAGAAATCTTAAAACGTTTTTAGACAAATTAATGCAGAGGTGGTGCATGAGAAAAATCTCTTGGGAGGACAAATGTTACCATGTTACCCATACTACATGCTAGCCATGTTACCCATAATACATGCTAGCCATGTTACACATACTACACATTAACCATGTTACCCATACTACACATTAACCATGTTACCCATACTACATGCTAGCCATGTTACCCATACTACATGTTAGCCATGTTACCCATACTACATGTAAGCCATGTTACCCATACTACATGTAACCCACATATCCAATACTACATGTTAGCCATGTTACCCATACTACTTGTTATCCATGTTACCCATACTACTTGTTAGCCATGTTACTCATTCTACATGTTAGCCATGTTACCCATACTACATGTTAGCCACATATCCAATACTACATGTTAGCCACTTATCGCATTCTACATGTTAGCCTTCTTACCCATACTACATGTAAGCCACATATCCAATACTACATGTTAGCCATGTTACTTATACTACGTGTTAGCCATGTTACCCATACTACACATAAACCATGTTACCCATACTACACATCAACCATGTTACCCATACTACATGCTTGCCATGTTACCCATACTACATGTTAGCCATATTACCCATACTACATGTAAGCCATATTACCCATACTACATGTAACCCACATATCCAATACTACATGTTAGCCATGTTACCCATGCTACATGTTAGCCATGTTATCCGTACTACATGTAAGCCATGTTACCCATACTACATGTAAACCACATATCCAATACTACATGTTAGCCATGTTACCCACACTACTTGTTAGCCATGTTACCCATACTACTTGTTAGCCACGTTACCCATGCTACACATTAACCATGTTACCCATACTACACATTAACCATGTTACCCATACTACTTGTTAGCCATGTTACCCATACTACATGCTAGCCATGTAACCCATACTACATGTTAGCTATGTTATCCATACTACATGTAAGACATGTTACCCATACTACATGTTAGCCATGGTACCCATGGCTACTACATGTAAGACATGTTACCCATACTACATGTTAGCCATGTTACTCATACTACAACCTTTGTATGCCGTTATTTATAGTCTAAGCTACAATAAAAATACATCAACAAAAAAAACATTCAGACACATGTTGATTTCATAACAAATCTGTCCACTTAAGCACATTGCATGTACCTAACAATTTAGCAAGGAACAACCAAGTCAATTAATCCAGTGTGTGGGCATCTAAACAATTAGGCCTTCTGACATAAAACCATTTAGATTCAGTTAGAAATGTAAACGAATTGCTCCCTTTGCTAATCCAACAGCCTTAACACATACAGGGCCACATACAACACAAACAAGACAGATTTTCTTTAAATTCCAGTTAGTGCTTGTTTAACAAATTATTTATTGGTTTCAACATGGATTTTCAATAGATTATGTTGCATTTTGATATGAAGTGTAGCTGTCTTAAACCAATAATGGAAAAATATTTGAGATTACAATGAAAGTGCCTTATTCTGCATACAATTCATGGGATGAAATCATTTAAAACATTGGGTTGAAAGTTAAAATTCTAAATCTAGGTTAACTAGCTGAAGTTAATGGTACACAATCCTGCACCTAAGTGCACTGTAACAGAGAAAGCAATTTATTTGTGCCCGATGTGGCCAGTGGGCTTGTCTAGGCTTGCAACACCTCATGGAGCACTATAGGGCTGGTCCCAGATGACCAAGATATGCTCCCATGATGATTTGTGTTTGAATACAGATTTATCTCCACAAAGTGTGCTGGTAGTAAGACCTTTGAAAATACCCTATCTGAATCTGGCAAGGAGGCCACACAAAAAATTTACATTCATCAGACGGTACCAATGTTACCATGAATAATACTTAAAGGCCGAGAGAAATGGTCCATGGTTTCTTTAACCAGCCATTACAAACTTCTGCTAACTTGAGCCACTGCTAAAAATAAATGTAATTGGGGAATATGTGTGTTCCATAATCACCTAAAATCAACTCCATATTTAGTTTGCTGTAACTTAAAGCTGATTTTGCCATTGCAAAATAAACATGCTTGCACACCCCCATTAGTTGCATAGATTTGCATCTGGCAGTGGCTGAAGTTAGAAGAAGATTCTGATGCTGTTAAAAAGGAACTAAATCACGGATCACCGTTTCTCTTGGCCCATAGACCACATTCAGAATGTACGTTTTTTAAATGTACCTTAATCACTCCATTATCATTTATACCAATATTACCATTGTTTATAGCAAGCCTGATATACACACCTACGGTATATATATATATATATAAATATAAACATCCTTGATCAATCACCTAGCTCCTCAGATCTAGAGCACATGCACATTCAAACACACACACTCCTCCTTACTAGTCCACTGGGACGGCGGCAGAATTCTGCAGCAATGGTGTCGGCTTGCAGGTCCATCAGACACAATGACGAGGTGTAACCCGTGCCGAGGCCTTGGTGTACAGAACAATGGGCTGCCGTGCAGGCGGAGCACTACAATGAGCAGCAGAGGGCATAGAAGGCCGATCTGTCTGCTGGGAAGTGGCACTGGGCTGGCTGGGTTGGCTGGCTGGGTTGGCTGGCTGGCTGGCTGGGCTGGTGCTCGCTCTGAGCGCAAACCCTCAGCTTTCTCATACAATGGGAGGTGGTAGGTCAGGAACAGGGGACATTCTGGGTAATTCCCAGTATGCGGTAATATAAGTGGGACTTCTATTTCAGAAATTGAAGTAATAGCATTAGGTTACACCCAGTACATACAGCACCAGTCATACGTTTGGACACGCCTATTAATTCATTGGTATTGCAGTATTTTGTACTATTTTCCACATTGTAGTATAATAGTAATAAGAACTGTAAAGTAACACACATGTAAGTAGGTAGTAACTAAAAAGTGTTAAACAAATCATATGCATTTATTTACCCGCTTTATACATGCTTTTATGGTATGAAATTGGAATGAAGCAGAAGCATCACATTTGCTAAACCAAAGGGGTTATTGTATTCATGAATGCAGAGGCCTTCACTTTGTTGTCATTCTCTCAACGCCAGAGTGATATTTACCAATCAGTTTTGTCCCTATGAGTACAAATTCGATTCCTATATCCACATTACATAGACTCAGGGAAAGAGGATAAAAAGCACAGCGCTAAACACACACACACACACACACACACACACACACACACACACACAGGGTAATCAGTTTAAACCAATTCTGACCTGAGCTCATTGAGCTGAACTATGATGTCTCCATGCTCAATTTATCTATCACAGACAATGCACTCTTCCAATCTGTTTAGGGTTACTAGTGGAAATTAAGGCACAGTGTAAAAAATGGTCATCCTGTTTGCCTGCAGTGCACACCCTATCAGTGAATCACAGGGGTGTTAGTGAAAGGCAGATTTTGTTAAAGCTCTTAATAAAGAAGGCACAGTGGGATCTATGAGCCTGGAGGCAGCACAGCTCTCTGTGGGCAAACACTTGAGCTGCTGCTCTGATAGGCCCATCTCTGTGGAGCTTTAGTCTTAACAACGTTCTTATATTCACACGCAACCCCGTTTGCCTCCATGATATTCTTAATTTGTTTTTTTAATTTGATGTATTGCTGCAAATATTTGCCTAGGCACACATTCTAACTGTTTGCTCTGGAGGTTTTGAAAAACTCACCGCAGCGGGTTTCTGTATAGCTCAGTTGGTAGAGCATGGCGCTTGTGCGTTGAGGATTGCAGGTTCAACTCCCATGGGAAACCTGTCAGGGAAAGTATGAGAATGTATTTACTGGATAAGAGTGTTTACTAATGAATTTAATACAAAAAATGAATGCATGGAATTGAGACCCACCAGGCAGTATCTGTCTCTCCACATTCAAAGGATTCCTTTGTGTATTTTTTTGGGACAGATATTAGAAGTTTATTACCTGTGAATAACACACATAATGTTCATGTTAACTTAAAAAATATTTCAAAACAACATTGTTAAAACATGATTTGATTTCATGTTCATCTCTCAAATCAATGCTGTTTATTCAAGTAGTGTTCACACTTAATGAGTAAAGACATTTTATTATTATATCTTTGCGATTACGATATCTGGGGTGTCTGTTACCTGCTAGCTCTATGAGCTTCCTGTCATTGTCCGAGCCTTCCTTCCTGCTCAATTTAGTTTTTCTTCTTCTTCATCTGTCCTACATTCCACAATACTCTTTTGGTGTGCCTGTCTGTGCTGCCCCATGTCTGTCTGCCATCACTATTCCAAAACTGGGAATCGGAAACAATTGTCCTCTCCTAATGTCCTGACTAAACCATTGGTGTGTAATGAACAAAGGTTGCCGGGTACTAAGGACCTAGGCCCCTGCGATACCATTGTAATCTCAGGGTTGACTTTTGTCAGTATTGTAGCAACAATTTTCTTACAATAACATTGTTTTAAATACACACCTGGAATGGTTTATATTTAGTTGCTCCCACACGTGCTGAGCAACTTTTGGCTTTTTTCCTTCACTCTGCAATCCACCTCCTCCCAGCTATCTGAACTGGGTTTAGTTTGGGTGGTTGTGGAGGCCAGGTCATCTGTTGCCTCAGCATCTCTCTCCTTGATCAAATATCCTTTACACAGTCTGTGTTTTGGGTCATTGAAAAATAAATGAGCTTTCCTCTAAGTACAAACCGATGGGACTGTGTTTTGCTGCAGAAGGCTGGCATATATCTGGGAACGTTATTAAATCCTAAATCCTAAAGCATCAATTGGTGCCAAAATATGCCACTTCCAGTCATTTACAACATTAACAATGTCTACACTGTATTTCTGATCAGTTAATTTGAATTAAAATTGACAAAAAGTTTACTACATAGCATTTTCTCATGTAAAGTAGGACCCCTGACAAGTTGATTAGCTGTGTGAACTGTGACAAGCCCAGCTTTTTCCACCTGGGATTGTTTAGACTAACAATTTCTCTTATGCTGTTCATGCTTAATGCACTTGTGCAGGTATCGTCATTATTACAGTCTAATGAACTTAGGCATGCATTGTTTAAAACAGAATTGTCTTGCATGTAAAAACTACCCTAAGCTTATCAAACTCAAACAAAAGCTGTTATACATTGTCATCTTCAAGAACACCCTTGCTGAAAACAAAATGAAAATCAGGGGGCATTTTAGCACTGCAACTATACAGCACTCTAATGCAGTTCTGCATGACGTGACTAGAGGCCTGGAAACTGCTAAAAGAAGAGTTTCAGGGGTAAGGCATACTTAGTTCACAGTTCAAGGAACCTTTAGCTATTAATTTGATTGACTCAGTTCTTCCTGATTCAGTGTAGTGAATTATAAAAGAAATATGTTTACCCAGGATATTTCTGAAATATGATGGATATAAGGCAGTGAGGCTCTGGGCCTTTTTATAGCAAAGCTTTGAGAAACAGATACCAGATACTAAAATATAATATAGTTACAGGGCACAGCATTGATTGAATTGAAGCACGCATGATCACATTCTCATGGATAATTGTTTTTTTTATTCTTTCGAATGGATCCATAGCATGAGACACATTGCCCGATTTTAATGCTGTAGTTATACAGATGGCCAAAGACCTTAGAGAAGGTGAAAAGACTAAGAAACACTCCTTTATGGTTAAATAAACACCAATAAATCTGCCTTCTCTCACATCTGTAGTACAGTAGCCTCTACTGTCTAAGCCCCAGAGGCCTCTGTGTTTAAGGATGCTCAGTCAAAGTGCAATGTTTGAATGCAGTAGCGCTGTGGCGGAAGGCTTAGAGAGACTGTGAAGCCAAGACTGCTGGCACAGAGGGAGAAGGAGACGACAAAGCATAAGGCCCTCCGCGGCTATGTTTGATTAATGGCAGAGGTGTGTGTTGTAGTGGGCTTCTGCGGAGCCGGACAGATCAGTCTTCCTGTAAGACAAATCTGACAACGCTCCCCCCCGCCATAACTGCTCCTTTACCGCCATCAAAACCTCAGCTCTTCACAGTGAAGTGCAACCAGGCATCAGAGCTATAAATCATTCCTAAACAAAGCATGTTTAATCTGTGACACACAGGCCTGACAAGCACATTCATTACCTGTTGTAGGAAAACTACCCAAGTACCTTGTGTCTCCTGTTTAACTTTGAGAAAATAGTAAAATAAAGGAAATAACTAAATACATGAAGAACAACAGGAAAGCTTAGGTGATGGCATGTTCTTTCTCCCGGAGACAAAGCATGGCACTGCTGAGTAATTTCACTGGCATTTTAAGGTGGAGGATATGCTTGCGATTTGCTGATTACTACTTTCAAAGCAATGTATTTAAGGATTTTACCTTTAGTGCACATTTCTTAGACAAGATTACTAAATTCTCTTTCATGGATTAAAGATTCTACGCAGAAAACAGTATTAAAATGCATTCTTGTACAGAACTGTGTACTAATATACTGGTCAGATCTAAACGTTGCGTACTTTAGGAGTTAATATTACTCCTATTTTCCACTGTGATAGCATCAAAATACCTTACAAAATGGGAGTAATTTGAAAACCAATTAACCTGTCTTTTGGACAATGCTTTGATCTTTTGAAAATGTAAGACGAAAGAAATGTGTATTCTGGGTGCTGCTAAATCAGTGGCAGGTTCAACGATTGTAAAAGAATGCAAGTGGTCTTAGTTAGAAGTTGACAGTGATGTATATTTGCTAATGAAACTAGTAGACTCTTAAGTGAGTGATAGTGCTTATGAGTTTATACATCTTTGGGCCTATTCAGAATATGATAATTGTCAAACCAGCATAATCTGTTGCTTGTTATAGTTTGTTATTAATTTCGTTATCAATAACTGAAGGTTGTACTCAATATTCATATTCATATAAATCCTAAGGATATTTAAAGAGATCTGCAGGTTAATTGTTTTCAGGATCGTACTTTACAAAGGAAAAGCTAATGCGGGCTTCCCATATATAACAGGAAACAGCTGTCTAACGTTGATTTTAGGTATTTGATCGCAAATTAAAAACATATTTGGCATGTCAAATGTCTTGAATTAACAACACAGTGCCGAAAAATGACGTTGAAGAATTTCCAGTGCAGCCAACAGATAGCTAGCGAACTAGCTGTTGCAAAGATAGCTAATATGAGCTTTTAAAAATACTTCCCTCCAACTGCTGCAATGTATGCAGCTGATCAAAAACATACACTGTTAAGAACATGGTGACTGAGAAGGAGACGAATATTTAACAAGTATGATTGCAACGTCAATATGTTTGTGTCATGGAGAGTTAGCCTCCCCTTACTTAATATCTCTGCTACTTCTCAACAAGGGGAAACGTCATTTGAACAACACTGCTACCTCTCACGTGTATACAATTTCCATGAGCAACACATTTTTGTTTAGTCCTCACTAAGCACACCCATGCTACCTTGCAATGTGACAGCTGACAATTTAAATTTTTACCCATTTACACTCAAATTATTTTTTATAGCCAACCAAATCTCACAACAAGCTTTGTTCATCTAAACAAAACTATCATCGTTTGAATACGGTATTTGATACTCTTCTCTTTGATACTCTTAATTATTCTCGATTACATTTTCTCAGATATTGTTAAAAGCACAACATCCCTGGTGCATTGTCATGGTCAGTGTGGCAACTTAGAGTTGTATGTTTTTAGGTCCATAACATATGGAAAAGTAGTGAGAAGACAGAAACGTACCTTTTAAATACTACTAATCAGACAGTGTATATTGCTTCTACACAACATGTTGTTCCATTGGAAGTGCTAGGAAAGTGAAATCATCAATTGTTTGGCCCAGTTAGCCAAAATATGTACTCTGGGGTACTTCTCTTTCTCAAACATGTTATGGCACTTTTATTATTAAAGATATACCAAATTCATGTTGTATTTATTTCCTCTCTTCAATAAATCTTCTTTGCAATTTATTCCCCATATTTAGTAAAATTGAATCTGAAAATGAATGTTATTTCAGTGACATCTTGAATGAGTTAACACTAGAATCATTGTTATTACATCATCTATCCTGTTTTGGCAGCTTTAATCAGGTTGTCTGTATGTGCTCGAGATCAGTATTTCCAAAACAAACAACAAGGTGAGGCGCAGGATAATATTGATTTTCACAACATTTTCACAAGATGTTCAGTATTACATGTATGATTAAGTGGAGGCCTGCCAAACAACATTGAATTGTCAATCAATAATCCTGTTTACTGCATATCGTATAGCTTACCTGACACATGACAAAAAGGCACTACTCCCAGTCAAACCATTGTAAAAAAAATGTTTTTATTATACTTACTATATTTTTTCAAACAATTCGAGGACGTTTCTTTCAAATATTATTCTGAACTTAAAACAATCAATTGTTGAATAATATTTCAAAATATGCAATGAAAAAACAGTAAAACATAATACTATTCAGACTTTCCTGTGTTATTATCATTATACATACGTAATATATTAACTGAGAAAAAAACTCAAATGACAGAATCTTCTGATAAAAAAGAATAATATACAGTGGGGAGAACAAGTATTTGATACACTGCTGATTTTGCAGGTTTTCCTACTTACAAAGCATGTAGAGGTCTGTAATTTTAATCATAGGTACACTTCAACTGTGAGAGACGGAATCTAAAACAAGAATCCAGAAAATCACATTGTATGCTTTTTAAGTAATTAATTAGCATTTTATTGCATGAAGTATTTGATCAGTGCTACTACAAAGCAACGATAGGTAAAAATAACACTGTCATGTTCATGATGTACCACGCAGGATTGTGGCTATCATTTGCAGGAAAATCAAGGACATGTGCACACTGCACAGAGCCTTGATACAATTCCAACGTAAAAGTCTTTACCCGTGCAAAACTCTGGGGGTTTCTATTGTAAATGTTACCTAGGAAGGTGGCGTCTCGAGCTATTGATATCTGCAATCTTACACAACAAGAACAATCCAGTATCTTAAGTCTACGTTGATATAAGTCTCACATAAGACCAAGTGGCCTCAAGGCATTTAGGATAGAGTTATATTTAGGGAAGGACAAAAGTTGGAACTTTTACAGTATATCCAATATTTTTACTTTCATTGGCAAATTGTCTCTAAACAGAGATACAACAATTTTTTCAGTCTGGACAATTTAGCCAATTCCCGATCTCTATGAGTGTCATCATTTACATAATTTAAGATAAGTCCAAATTGTGCAACCTGTGTCTGAGTCTCATTGAGTGTAAACAGGTCGAGAAAGAGCAACATTTATAATTTGTTGGTTTGGGAGAGTTTCCCAGTGGGTTTGGGAGTTTCCCAGTGGGTTTGGGAGTGTTTCCCAGTGGGTTTGGGAGTATTTCCCAGTTGGTTTGGGAGAGTTTCCCAGTGGGTTTGGTAGAGTTTCCCAGTGGGTTTGGGAGTGTTTCCCAGTGGGTTTGGGAGTGTTTCCGAGAGTTTTCCAGTGGTTTTGGAAGAGTTTCCCAGTGGGTTTGGGAGTGTTTCCCAGTTGGTTTGGGAGAGTTTCCCAGTGGGTTTGGGAGAGTTTCCCAGTGGGTTTGGGAGTGTTTCCCAGTGGGTTTGGGAGAGTTTCCCAGTGGGTTTGGGAGAGTTTCCCAGTGGGTTTGGGAGAGTTTCCCAGTGGGTTTGGGAGAGTTAACACAATGTGTACTACACTATGCAAGACTTCCAGCTCTGTTGGTTTGCCAAAATTCGAATACAGAACAGAGTGATGATGCTGTACAGCAAAAATAATATAAAACATTTATGCAAAATCTATTGTGTCTGACCTTTTGTATTCTTAAGGCAAAGGTTAATTAGCTTTCTTTAACACACTTTCAAATCAATGTAATTTTTAAATGACCAATCTCTAGGGTTGGTCATTTATTTAGTAATTTATTCTCATCATACAACTGGTGTCTTATAGATGACAGGTGCGTATGCACGTATACATGAGCAGAGACAAAACAATAATTCTTTCCCTTTCATTCTTTTGAGAGTCACAGCTTTTTAACCGTTTTGAGATATTCTATACTATCCCTACAAAGTTGGCTTGGCTAGTAATTACAGTTGGTAATGAGAGAACTCCTTCAGACTGTGAGACATCTGGTTATTTTTAGATCTTCAACTATGATTATCTGATGCAGAGCTACAGTCTGCACAGAGACAACTTACCTTTTCTTTATTCAACATACTGCTTAATTCTTTTAGGAATTAGATGGCTTTCAGACAGACAGATTGCTTTCACCTGTAGACTTTTACCATGTTTGGCGGAGTCACCTTCATGTATCATCTCAATGACAAGCTTTGACAATGTTTGTACATTTTTTGGAAAGTTCTATAATAACGTATTGTTACATTTAGACAAGTTCTTACAGTAGTTTTGAAACGTCAAATGTTCATTGTTTGTCGGAATTTTTTTTTATCATGACAACGTGTTGGTTTGTTGTCTGTGCCATGACCGTATTTGGAGAGTTCCCCCGAACAAAAACAATAGAATATATTCAAGCACTTGAATTGGGTGCTGAGGACTTTCAGAGGGGCTGTTTTAAGGGATACCTCAGATGTGTCATTTTCGTACTTTCCTATGTCTGACAAATTCAAAGTTGTAATATCTAGCATTTGTGTGCCTTAGTGCCACTGCCGGAAGTCTTTTGTGGATTCTAGCAGATTGTGACAGGAGCTACATATTGCTTAGAAAACCCATCACTCAGTGTCACAGACCTTGTTGTGTTCTCTAATGCTATTGTGCTATGTTATGTTTGTTCTGGAAAGAAGCGAGGGTTCATTATAAACATGGCATATATCAACATATTTAAATTAATGTTCTAATCAGCAGTTTCACAGCCAGCCTGATGCATTTTTCTGTAATAAAGAAAGTATTTCTGTGATCCCCCCAATGCAAGGCTTTTCACCCCAAGCTGTGCACCCTTCTAAAACATATAGGTTCTCAAGGCCTAACATAACATGGCTTGATCTAAGATGGGCACACACTCATTGTTGATTGCCATGGAATGGAGGTCATGATAGTTCCTCCGCCAGTCCCCCTTAGATCTGTCTCCTTCCACTGCTCCAGGTATCTCGTCTATCGGCTTCGCTGATCATTTGGCCTGTATATGTACTCACTCAGCATTCACCTTATCAAATTTACACTCAGAAAATTCTGCCACTAAAAAGTTTTTTTGAATTCAAATTGTTTTCTTCTAACAATGCTTTATGATGATTTATGAGGAATCAAGCTTATTCACTGATCTTGAGTAACGGCTGAAACAACTGATCGTGTCTAGGTTTAAATATCCACAGCAATTCTCTGTAGATAAGAGTTGGTTACAGTCTACACAAGAGGTTAGGGACTACAGTGTGAACACCCATAAACAATTGAAGTGGAACAATGACATTTCTAATAATTATTACTAACAAAACATTTACATTTCAATCTTCATTTACAGTCAAGGTAAGCACCTGGTAAACCAACATATTAATTGAAAGAAAAAATTTATCAAACAAACGCTATGAAGAGTACTATGCTTTCTAAGGGATATTGTTGGGAACGTGTTTCTGGAACTGTTTGTGGTCTGGTGCAAATTTCAAAATGTCAGCTGTCGCCAAAGTTGATGAGTGACTTAATGTTATAAAGATATAAGTTGTTATTGATAGAAATGCCTACACATCAATTGTTTGCTACAATTGTGCATTTATTTACACATTTGTTTCATGCTCCATTCCATTTGACTGCCAGTAGAAGATAAGAGCATAGCATCCAGTTTGTAATGGTATGCACACAATGCCTCAAGTGATAAAAAAAACGTATTTAGCCTGTAGTTACATATTATTTTGTAATAAACTTAAGTTCAATATAAGTTATAAAAGGATTGTATATATTGTTACATTTAAAGAGTTTGAATTCTATTAATGTTGTATTTAATGGATAATTGTACATATCTATAACATATACATTATCATTATTTTAAGCATACAAGTTTACATTTATGCAATTATATGGTATCTGTTATTTTATGCTTAAGTATACACTACTGTAATTAAATATGATTTCATACCAATTAATTGGGGATTACCAATCCTTTTTAAAATCTTTTCTGTTATTTTACCATGTTTAGAAAAACTAAGTTTGCGTTCCTTCCTTACTCAAGGACATAATGTAAAAACTGTCATCATTGAGAGTGTGCATTTTATTTTTGTATTTTACAATATAATATACTGTCATTTTATGAACCAATAATTTGCTGCAATATAAATTAACATACTTTAAATATATTAATGTGCATTAATATTATGTGCAGTTCAAGGTGACATTATTGTTAATTTCCAGATGAAAAATCTGACATTGCAAACAAACTATAGATTAAGAAGAAAAGGTTGGCATTTTAAATGGGATAATCATGTGACCAGAGCACCCTTAAATGCAATATACAGGCATTGTATGAAAATATGTATTCAATGAGTAAAATATGTATTTCAAATATAGGTTTTGTATACCTCAAATACAATTTAGCATAAGTATTTTCACCTGTTTGTTCCTGTCCTTGTACATCTGGTTGTGCATCTAATCTGGATTCCACCTCAAGGCTCTGGACATTGCCCAAGTACATTTATTAACCTACTGGTCAATAGACCATGCAAGAACAATGATGTGGCCCAGAGGTCTTTTATACATTTCACCCAACCACAAGAAGACTGGCCATCCCTCCTTTCTAGGGTTCCTAGCCACTGTGTTACTTCTTGTTGTTCCTTGATCTTTGGGATCTTGGAATCTGTCTTGGAATCTTCATTATCGCTTTGTGACAACTGCTGAAGTATAGGGAAATAGAAAACTCCTAATACTTTCAGTATATTCTAATATTTAAAGAAAAAATATATATATTTGATGTTTTAGCTGGTTCAGTCATGTTTGCCCTTTACATTTACAGTATTTGAATCCCAATAATAAAAGGAAAAACCTTCTAGCACCTTCTACCCATGACTGACAGCTGCGACTGGTCCAGAAAGCCCCTGAGCCAAGCCCTGTCATACAACACATGCCTGGCATGTCTATGTCCATCTGGGGTCCTACCCTTCAAACTGCTGTCGCCCCACTCCCTCCCGGCAGAAACACCAAGGGACAAGAGGAGACAGAGGGTGTGAAGTCAGGCCACTCACAGGCAAGAAAGAAAGCATCCAAAGCCAGCTGGTCTGGCTTTGATGTTCAAGACAGAGAATGAGTGATACATAGAAGGGAGACTGGGGTAAAGAGAGGAAACGAAATACAGAGGAAATCCTTGCAGGATTAAAACCCCCTTTACAGCAGGTTCTGTGAAGGCATTTGTGCAACTCAAACAGGTGAGACATAGGCCTTTATCCTACACGAAGGGTTGGGTTTGGGATACCTTTGATCCTCTTTCAAGGGTACAATATGTGGTTAGGTTTGAAAAGTATGTTAAAGTCGAAGGGCTATTGTGGCTTCAGCAAGTGTTCTGTGTTCCTTGTTCTCCATTTTCTTTCTGTACAGCCTGAACTGATCATTGGTTATAGTTTTTTTGTGTCACTAATCTGTACACAATGTTCCGCAATATCACCGTCAATGTCCCATAATGTCATTTATAACAGAAAAGGCAAAATGAGTCAATAGATAAGGATTTGCACTGACACACTCAGTTGACAGCAATAGTGGTTAACATGAACTTTTTGTAAAAATACCCCATCTCTGTACCCCACAAGCTCCTTTAGTCAAGTAGTGAATTTAAAACACATACTAAACAAAGTTTTGCATAGAAGGCCAATGTTTGGAAAATGGGTAAACATTTATAGTGAACAAAATTTCATTTTGTATATGGTGTTAATTAGACATTGGATGATGTATTTATACACCCGCATATGAAGATACACATGTCCTTTCTAATGGAGTTGCCAAAGGAAACCGCACAGATTTCCCACAAGGCAATTCTCATTTAAAAACATCTACAGATTGTGATATAACAAAGATGAATATAGTATGACATTATTTCAGTTAATCCAGAATTCAAATGTAATTAATAAGGTGAAAAGAAGGTTGCAACAAGCCACTAAAGTAAGTGTTTTGTGTAAATTCAGCACATGAGAACCACTTCATATTTTTAAGCATGGTGGTGGCTATCGCATGGGTTATTCCTGTCATAGGCTACACCTGAATTAATAGAGATAAGCACAGGCAACATTCTTGAGGAAAAACTATTGAAGTGCAAGACAAATTCAAGACAATTTATTAGCAGGTAAATTGTCAAAAACACATGGCCAAATATACACTGGAGATGCTTACCAAGACATTGTTTAATACTTAGCAAGTTTGTGAAATTTTAAAAGGGTCAATTATCAACAACCTACGTTTGTTATAATACGACAATCAAACCAGATCAGACTTTTGTTTATAATATGGCTATATATTCCGTTTAGTATTACTTATTGTAATCTAATTCAGTGTGCAAATAATTTAAATGCTGCCGTGTGAGATTATGTATTTGCTTTTCCTTTTAAAATGCTGGTAATTAACTTCATCATGCAAACATCATTTGCTGGTGTTTTGTTTTAATCGAATCGATGTTATGAATTAGTTTTTTCCATTTCGAAAAAAAAGGAAAATACATTGGACAGAGGCTAACATGTAAGCGGCCTAAAACATCTTTTTAAAATAAAATTGGGACGCTGCGTAAAATGCAAAAAAAGACTGGAAAAAGGATTGTAATGCTAAACAACCAAACCTGGTGGAATATCACACAACTAGTTGGGTTAATTGGCAACGGGTCAGTGACATGGTAACATGGGTATTCAAAGATGCCCAGAGTGAACGGGTCTCTCCGAAGTGAGGATGGCAAGGGCTTCACCCTTATATGAAAGACTGCGCAGGCTAGTAGTGCACCAATTGCAAAGGGTTTTGGGATATCATTATCCATGTCTGTGAACACAGTGACTGCATACACAAATGCAAGTTAAACTCTACCATGCAAAGAAATCATAGATCTCTGGGCCCAAGCTGGTTTAAGATGGACTGAGGCAACGTGGATAACTGTCCTCTGGCCTGACTAATTCTATTTGGGAATCAACTATGCCGCATCCTAAGGACTAAAGAGGAGAGGGACCACCAGGCTTCTTATCTGCGCATAATTCGAGAGCCAGCATCCATGATGGTATGGAGGTACATTAGTGCATCCATGATGGTATGGGGGTACATTAGTGCATCCAT
>JACXGK010009140.1:0-20613 GCA_016801125.1 Novumbra hubbsi
GGGATGGATGCCTGGGCCTGGACGGTGATGGCGAACGGCGGGAACAAGCAGCCGGTGGTCTGTTCCGGTGTCGCTCACGGAGGCGGGCGTCGATCCGTTGGGTGAGGTCGATCAACAGATCCAGGGTGTGTGGTTCCTCACGAGAGGCCAGTTCGTCCTTAAGCCGTTCAGTGAGTCCGTTTAGGAAAGCACCCTGCAATGCCGTCTCATTCCACCCGCTCTCGGCGGCGAGGATACGGAAGTCGACTGCGTAATCAGCGACGCTACGGAGTCCCTGACGCAAGCCCAGGAGTCGGTTTAATTGTTCAATGTCATAATCAAATGTATTTTAAAAATAATTTTTCTACATAAGCAGTTATTTCAAAGTGGCCAGTCCTCTTTTGGTGGTGGTGGGGCTAGGCAAGGATTATAATAATAAATGGCTAATTACACAAAATAGAGGCTTAATTAGCTATTTACATAGACACTTTGAAACCATTCATTTGGGTTTATGAATAAAAATTAAATAATAATAATAATGTTACTATCTAAATTGCTGGGAGCTTTTGTGCACAGCCATTTTCAGATCTCTCCAGAGATGTTCAATCGGGTTCAAGTCTGGGCTCTGGCTGGGCCAATCAAGGAGATTCACAGTTGTCCCGAAATCACTCCTTTGTTATCTTGGCTCTGTGCTTAGGGTTGTTAGCCTGTTGGAAGATGAACCTTTGCCCCAGTCTGAGGTATATAGCACTCTGGAACAGGTTTCCATCAAGGATGTCTCTGTAAACTGCTGCATTCATCTTTCCTGCAATCCTGACTAGTCTCCCAGTTCCTGCCGCTCTGTCAGAGTAACCATTGGTTTCTTGGTCACTTCCCCAATCGCTCAGTTTGGCCAGGCGGCCAACTCTAAGAAGAGTCCTGGTGGTTCCCAAATTCTTCCATTTATGGATGATGGAGGCCACTGTGCTTATTGGGACCTTCAATGTTGCTGAAATGTTTCTGTACCCTTCCCCAGATCTGTGCCTCAATACAATCCTGTCTCAGAGGTCTACAGACAATTTCTTGGACTTTATGGCTTGTGCTCTGACGTGCACTGTCAATTGTGGGACCTTATATAGACATGTGTGTGCTTTTCCAAATCATGTCCAATCAACTGAATTTACCACAGGTGGACTCCAATTAAGTTGTAAAAACATCTCATGGATGACCAGTGGAAACAGGATGCACCTGAGCTCAATTGTGAGTGTCATGGCAAAGGCTGTGGATACTAGGGATGCACCAATCGGCACAAGATCGGAATCGTATGATTTCCACTCAAAATACAACATTGGTGTTGGTCAGATTTTCCTTTCTGATGGCCAATACAGAAAACCAATCTTTGACGTAAAATTCCTCATGGTGCGTCAGCAAAGCTCAAAACATGTCCGCTTTTACACATCTTACAAAGTGTCAGAGATAGATATTGCACATGTAATTTGTGAAAAACTAGAGTATCTGAGGTGGAAGCAGTGCAAACCATTTTAATACCACAAACTTAATAAAGCACTGGTGAGTACATCACCTCAAGAAGCACCATGGCTCAGCCAACAATACAGGCAACTATACAGAAAACCCAAATTTACAGCAACGACAGTCAAAAAGCCAAAGCGATAAAAAATTATGGAGTTCATTGGACTTGATGACCAGACCTTTAGTGTGGTCATGGACCTGGGATTCCGCCGGCTAATTTCTCATATTGAGCCCCGCTACAGTCTCCGTAGATATTTTGCTGATGTTGCACTACAGGAGCTAAATCAAACTGCCTATTCACACATTGACATTAACCTACTAAAATACAATATTACTTTGATCAGTATTACAAGTGATATTTGGAGCTCAGATGTATGCCCAATGTCAATGCTAAGCTTGACAGCTCAGTTTATTGATGATTACTTCCATCTTCATAAAGTTGTTTTACATTTGCAATAATTTTCCAGTTGTCATTCCGCACTAGCTCTGTCAACAATGATGTACGAGAAGATTTTCCAAAAGTGAAATATTCTCAAAAAAAGTATGTCATACTATGAGACAATGCCAAAAACCTGGCTAAGTGTATGCAAGACGCTTTATTCCAAGCTTACCATGCTTGGCCCATACGCTCCAGCTTGTGGTATAGACAATATGGTGTGACTTTATCATGTTATGTGATTGGTTTTGCTTGTCACTTTATATAATCCAACAAGAGGCACAAGCATTTTGTTAGATTAACAAGGTCTGTCGGTATTGATCTAAAATACACAGATTAGCCATAACATAATGACCACTGACAAGTGAAGTGAATAACACTGATAATCTTGTCATCACCGCACCTGTCAGTGGGTGGGACTTTTTAGGGAGCAAGTGAACATTTTGTTTTCAAGGTTAATGTGTTAGAAGCAGGGAAAACGGGCAAATCTGAGCAATTTTGCAAATGCTGGCCCAAGCAAAAACTGGCCCATGTGTTCCAATCCAACAGACAAGCTACCATAGCTCAAATTGCTGAGAAAAGTAATGCTGCTTCTGATAGAAAGGTGTCAGAACACCTAGAGCAGTGGTTCTTAACCCATTCCTCAGGGAACCCCAGCCAGTCCGGGTATTTGAACTACCCTTTAGCTAGCACACATAATCCTCAAGCCCCTGATTAGTGTATCTGCTGTGCTTGTTCTGGGCTGCAGCTAAGATGAGGAATGTCTGGGGTTTGCTGAGGAATGGGTTAAGAACCACTGACCTAGGGCAACGCAGTTTGTTGCGTATGGAGCCGCAGACCAGATAGGGTGCCCATGCTGACCCCGTCCACTACCAAAAGCACCTACAATGGGCACATGAGCATCAGAACTGGACCACGGAACAATGGAAGAATTGTTTACCAATTAAGGTGCTCATTCAAAAACTCTGTTTCAATTAGGCAATAGTTCTGTTGTTATCTGGTGAGGTCTCCTTATCTGAAATCCACACCCTGCGTCCCACTGATGGCTGGTCTTTGAAGCTAATCAAAGTTGGTTCTGGTCAGTTTCTTGATGGGAAACCAGTGAGAGGAATGTAGTATTATATTGGGTGTAGTCTTTCCGATGGGTAATTAAAACAGGTGTACTTTTAGAAAAAACAATGCTTCTGTCTTAAATGTATTACTAGTATAATGTAGAAACATTTTAACCTTTACATCCAACTTGTTTTATCCAAATACATTTCAATCATCATTACCAGAGTTGCAGACGTTCTTCCATCTAATTTTACATGTATTTCTCAGCAGTGTTGCACTGCTGTTTTTCACCATATTTTTTATTTGACCACCAGTTTTTAGTCACATTAATGTCAGTTATCCTCCCACATTCAGTGGTCAATGTAAGGAGTTAAACATAAAGTTACTTTTTTTTATATGTAAAAATCAATCTTTAAGATACCTTTTTCTTCTTGTTTTATTTTAGGTGGGGTGGTCAGGGGCTCTGAGTATACTGTTACTTTGATGTAATGTACTACTTCGGTGAGTGATTACCATTTTCAAATATATAACAGAGACCTGTTAAAGGCTTCACACAAACAAAGCCAGCTAGAGATTATTCTGATGTAGATTAAAATATAAATCTAGCTTTTACCTTTTGAGCCTTTCGTTCTCTCAATGGAAAAGATACTGTACAACTACAGCAAGAGAGAGAGCATTCAGCAGAGAACGAGTTATTAAACAGAACAATAGTGATGTCATTACATTGAGAGAGTCACTACCTTAATGAAGTAGTGTCCAAAATTACACTCAATTCCGTTAGGGTGCACTACTTTTGACCGAGGCCTATTGGTTTTGGCTATATAGTGCACAACAAAGTAGAAATTATGCCATTTGGGACCAAGTCCTTACAATAGGATTTATGTTGATTGATTTGTGTTGATTTGATTCACAGTGGGATTATTTTTCTTGGGGATTTTGTTGTCGTTTTTGTTCGCGAAATTACATCAGAGCTGTTTAAAGTCAGATTGTGAAAATCCAGCAACCACATTTACAGCATTGAAGAGAGCAGCACAAACAACCTCTCTCTCTTTCTACAAGGTCATTTGCAGTATCTCGCCAATCCTAGCTCTCCCCATCATTCTCTACAGAGGCTTTTCTCGCCACCCCTTCGTCTTCCCGCTTCAGCACTCTCTACTCTACAACTATACACCATATGACCCTCCTGTTCCACTCCTTCTCTTTGTTGCTTCTCTGTCTCTGCATTGACCATTCTACAAAACCATACTGAAGTGGAAAAGTGTAATCCACATTTATAAACATGGCTGAGACCGTTTTGGTTATTTGGAGGTTGTAATCATTATTTGTGGTTGAATTTTATGAAGGAGGTTGTTTTTTTAAAACATTTATTTCAAGTACAAGGGGAAGGTCATGTGAAAATAGTTTATATGTTGGGGAGGGTGGTTTAAATTACATCATACTTTTTTAAACATCCTCAAGAGCAAACCTCTTTAACCACGTTTTTTAGCTTGCAGGTGCCTTACCCACTACCAGGAGTTGCTAGAGTAGTACGGGATAAAACACCCCTGTATTAATTCCACCCAAATATAGAAGTAAACATATCCTAACTTGTGTTGTGTAATCTGTTAGAAGTACCAGGGGCTTGCAGTATGTGTGCATGTGTGTGGTATTGTGTTTGAAATCCATATCTGTTAGCGGAATTCGGCTTTTGTGTCTATGTGAATGAACATGTGTGTCCCTGTGTGCACGTGTGTCCATCATCAGTGTGGTCTGTATGTGTGCTCCCAGGGTTCATGTTTAGGGGAGCAGAGCTCTGATTGGATTAAAGGAGGGATAAATATGACAGGATGAATAAGCAAGGAAAGATTAAAATATTACATTATTGTAGTAGCAGGAAGAGAGGAAGGTTGACTGCTAACACATTTCCTACATATATTAACACACTTCTTAGACCTCATACCAACTGCATTGACTTCTGATCAAAAATAACATTATACACCACATTATGAAACAATATTTTCTGTCATATTAATAAAACTTAGTCCTAAGATGACCCACAAAATAATGAAATACATGCCATTCCTCTAGCATGGGGTTAAATGATCAAACAAGAACCAGGTGGGGCGGGGCCCTGACCCCAACATTACTATAAATAGCCATGAATATATAGACATACATTCGCATGAAAACAAAGGGCAGAATCACTACAAGAGTGTTTAACGTTATCGCAGGAACGTGAGCAACATTACTTGGAAACTGGAAATAGGATGTATGTCACTATCACAACAGGAATGTCTCACGAATTCAACCAGAAAGGGAAGGCAACAGAGATAATGACATTGTGTACACAGCAAGGCTATATGTTGGCGGACATGTCATGTATGCATCATGAAATGTAGGGATGCAACAATACCACGGTCATAGCGACGCAGTTGCGGAGGAGAGTGTGTAGACTAAACTGCAGTGCGTAGACCACTGCACCACTCGGGAGGCCCTCCGAGGACCACTTTTTCATTGCCGTTACAATTGTAAATCTGTCAAAACAGGGTACTGATCCAATACTGCTGAGTTCCTTTTGTTGACATCTGCTATCATTCGTGAAACAGAAAATAGTAAACAGATGAAAGACCCCTAATCCATAACTTTATAAAAGCTTTAGAAACATAAACATGACTGAAATGAATGACATACAACTTTTTATTAACTAATTATTGTCTCAACATTAATATTAAAGATTTATTGTGGAACTTAAAGGTTAGAGGCACACCAGGGTAGAGTCGGGCATGTGTGAAAATGAAAAGTGGATATTTGTATACTTCACAAATTGCGAAACCCAAGGACGTGACAAGTTACAATTTTTACTAACAAAAGTAATTGTCTTGTCAATTTACATGTAATTACATGTGAAGTGAAAGCTTGTGTCGGTTTGAGCTTGTGTCTGTTTTAATTGTAAAGCATTCCCAGAAAGCAGACATTATTGTTGTAGATATTGAGCTCACTAATCACCTGCATGTTTCTGGTCTGCCAGCCCACAACGGCTCACGTGTTTACAGCACACTGTTAGTAAAATGTACATTGTGGCATCGACTCGTTCCATAGACTCCCAGCCAAATACAGATGCTCACACTCAGAACAGTGCCTCCCTAATGACTGGTTATGTTCTAATCAGGCACAAGGGCATGGGTGGGGTGGCCACTAACCCAATGACTGAAAGGACTGCCCACCCAGTCTGAGCAGTGGTTTGAAATGATTATATAATACAGAACGTACACCTTTTATGAATAGGGTAAATATACATATATATATTTATATCTGTAAAATGCTGACACAATAAATACAAGCTGAACAATAACTACAATAATATATGTGTGCTGAGTGCAGGTGGAACAGAGTAAATAATGGAGTATGTGTAATTTGAGTGCAGAAGTGTTTTCCAAAATATCATACTGGTGGCTGGCTACAATTTTGATCCGGTTCCACTCAGAAATGAGTTCTGGCCACGCTCAGCCCAGCATTTTTTGTTTTCTTCATCACATTTCTTTTGATAGGCGTAATCTCAGCTATTAACCTTTCATGTTAAGTGCTTCTTGGATAGCATAATTGAAAACTAAATGGCAAAAATTAGGTGATGTGTAGAAAAAGATGTGGGAACAGAATTATTTTTTTGCCCAGCGAGAAAAAGCATGTTAAACACCCAGAGGGGTATTCTAGAACTGCTTTGTGTGCTTGTGGAAAATCTGACCCCTTAGCTCTGCACCCTAACAAGCTACTTTATTAGCAAAGCCATAACGGTTCTCACAAATTCTAAATGGACTGCTTTATTAAAGTTGGGAGACATATTTTTCAACAATGAGCTGCAGTTTCAGGATATTAAATGCATCGCCAAAATAAAACGTGAAAAATTCTGGGTATCTGATTGTTATTTTTGGTTTTCTAATACTAAATGCTACTAAATGTATGTTCACTAAGTAGAGCCAGGCCACCTCCCAAATTGCAATTTATCCACTGCATAATACTCATTTCACATGCTGAGAGGAATTTAAAACACAATTTATTTAAAACATAATATCAATAATCACAGGGTGTTCCATAATTCCACAGTGAAGGTTACACTTTGCATGATAATATATAATAATATATTTATGTCTGGAGAGAGTATGCTGTAGTCTACCAGGAATTCACGATATATCATGTTTGTGGACAGCTTTGGATTTGTTTTTACCAAGAATTGTCCTGGGGGTGTCCGGGGGCATCTCCTCCCTGACCTGATGAGTGTATAAATCAGTTCCTGGAGAGTCTGTGGCGCTACTTGGCTACTTGGATGCATCGATGCATAACGTGCCAGAGTTTCTCAATTGAACGTGAGGGCCAGTCAATGGCATCAATGCCTTCGTCATCCAGGAACTGCCTACACTCTGGCCACATGAGGCTAGGCATTTCCCTGCACCAGGAGGAACCCAAGGATTTCATCCTGGTGCTTAACAGCAATCAGGGTACCGTTGGCTAGCACGTCTCTAGACTCTTTCATGTCTGTCACATGTGCTCAGTGTGAACCTGCTCTCATCTGGAAAAAGAATGGGGAGCCAATGGTAGACCTGAAATGTTGGTGTTCTCTGGGGAATGCCAAATGTGCTGCACGGTGCCGAGCTATGAGCACAGGTCTGTCTAGAGCAGGGGAGGGCAACCTTTTTGGCTTGGGGGCCACATCAGGATTTTGAAATGAAATGGAGGGCCACATTTGTTTTTGTAATTTGTTAATCATAATTGATTTGCAGGCCAGAAAAGGGCAAAAGCTAAAACATACATTACATGTACAGTAGATCCCTTATAATTTGTAAATAGTTTAAATTCTGACTCAGATGTATAAGAATGGCTGGTGAGTTGTTTTTTAATTCCCCTCAAACTAATTTTATTACATTCCATGGGCCGGATGGGATAGCCTCGCAGGCCGCATTTGGCCCTCGGGCCGTAGTTTACCCAGGCCCTCATGCCACACTCATGGAGTATGTTTCTGACAGTTTTCGTGCTAATCAGAAGCACGAAAGAAGCAGATACCTGTCCTGATGCTCGATTGATGCCCTTCTATGGACCCGACCAGCTCTCCTTGTGTAACAGCCCGTCTCTTGGTATCTCATTCATGCTCTTGAGACTGTACTGGACAACACAGTAAACCTTCTTTCAAAGGCACATATGGATGTGTCCTCCTGGAGCAGCTGGACTGCCTATAGAACCTGAATGGGCTGACGGTACTGCCTCATTCTACCAGAATTGACAAAGACACTAGCAGAAAGCAAAACTAGAGAAGAATCAGTCAGGAAGGATAAGGAGATAGCAATTGTGTGCGGCCACCACCTGAAAAACCATTCCATTTATGGGGGTTGTCTTGCTCTTGCCTCTTCAGTGCACCTGTCACTTTCATGTGCAACAAAAAAGGTGACATTTATTTACAATTGCTCATGATTACCAACTACAAAGATTGATATCCCTGAAGTTAAATTGATTAAAAAAAATTTGGAGCAGTGTATTAAACATTCTGCACTGATGCTACCATTATGGCTTTAATTGATGGAACTTTGTTATCAAGTTTTGCCTTCTCATGTCTTTTGGCCATCCGATCCTCAAAGATGGGCGGCTCCTGCTCAGCCAAGGCAAAACTCTCCTCTGTCTTGGAACCTCAATGGTCCACCACAAACTTCCCCTTTTAGCTGGAACAGCAGAAACCCTGGCAATCTTTCAAAAGCTGGTAAAATCCTACCTCTTTTAACTTGTGTACCCCCCCACCACCCAAGGAAGAAATAGTCACTTTACTTTGATTTCTCTGCCTCTGACATTGCCAACTAATGGCTGTGATAAAGGAAAGCGTACTAACTATGATTGTCAGAAAACTACAAAAAGATGTGTAGCGCTATATTTAATTGAATTTGAAGTATAAATTTAATGTCCTGCTAATGTGTGCTTATATACACCAATTTAGAGTACAGAAAAAGAAGTTGGTCAGCAGTTGTCAGATGCCTCTAGGCATCTCTATGCACCTGGGGGTCACAGTCAGGGCCTGGCTACAGAGGAGCCTCTAGGCATCTCTATGCGCCAGGGAGTCACAGTCAGGGCCTGGCTACAGAGGTGCCTCTAGGCATCTCTATGCGCCAGGGAGTCACAGTCAGGGCCTGGCTACAGAGGTGCCTTAAGGCATCTCTATGTGCCTGGAGGTCACAGTCAGGGCCTGGCTACAGAGGTGCCCCTAGGCCACCTCGCTCACTTTTCAGTTCTCCTCATATAGAGGCAGCTACACCATGTTGCCTCTAATTGGGGACCCTATTTGAGTTGCCCTGTTAATCTCTCATTAGTGGATCATTGTGTGTGCCAGTTTATAGTGTGCCTCAGATTGCGAATTGCCTCTCCTTTTGTTTTTGCAAGAAAGGAATTAAAGGATGTTTCCTGATACTCGCTCCGCGCCTCGTGTTCTGCCTACCTCTAACCATGACAGCAGAGTTGTCAAAGTAGTCCTGATAATGGATGCAATAACATTGCGACTCAGTACAATATTCAGCCCAGCTTTCCTCATTGTCATATCATGTAGGCAAGAAGAACATGGTCAAGTACAGTGTCACAAATCTCCTTCAGATCCTTCTTTCTCGTTCATCTCTCATGTTTACACTTCCTAAACCTCCTTAAGATTGTCATCCACTTTTCCAAAACAAAAACTGTGTTGAGAGTGTTAGAATGATTCGTGTCTGGTTCACTGCATGGGCATGAACTACAGTACATGTCAACTTAATGACAAATGTTCTTTACAATAAGAGTTATGTGTATGGTTCAGCAAAAAACGTTAAATGAAAGAAATAATGCTTATGGATTCGGTAAAATGGTCTTCCGTGTGGAAGTTTGTAAAATGGTTCAGCGTACATTGTTTATACTAACAGTTTTAGTGTGTTAGCAAATATGAAAGTATGAAAGAAATATGAAAGAAATGTAACAACAAAAACTTTAATCATCCAGAGAAGGATAGAGGCCACTAGTGGACATCTCTGCTATGAGAATGCATTTGATCAGGGTTAGTGTACATCCCTACCATCAATTACTGAACATTTAAAGTTAATTGCTTACAATTTAAACTTAAATTGGGTAACTGCAGAGTTTGGAGGTAATCGACCCATCTTATTTTCTGTGTTTGGGTCAGAACGGCATACAAAAAAGAAAACTTTTAGCACAGGCAATACTATTCAGGTTAAATACCCTTTTTTGCCAACGTCCTGGGCTGATACCTACTGATGACCCTGTTCAAGAAAAGTCCAACTGTGTCTCAGCAGGGACCAGCCAATTGTGAGGGAGAAAAGTGACTACAATAAAATGGAGATTTGCGCAATGGCACTGCCTGTGTAGCAATACGGATATTAGTCTGGTCTGGTAGGGATTCAAACCATTTGGGCACAGGGCATTTCCAATAGGTGTTGAGAGAAGTTGAACTCAAATGCGACTGGATCGATTTTTCAACTAAACAAACCAACAACGCACATCACTTTGTACCAAAGCACCATAATTTACAACAACAAACCGTACTGTACACAAACAACAGCAATCAAATAAACAGATCAGTAAGTGAAGCGGTTTAACATCTCGGAAAACTATTATTGCTGTCTCTGTCACAAACATTTGCACCTTAGCGAGAACTAAGATTTTTTTAAACAGCTAATTCAAGCAAACGAATAGCATCAGGTTTATCATTGCCAAACGTTCTTCAATAATCATTGCTCAATGTAGCAGAAAAACGCAAGTGCACAAGGCTACTGACTGTGTGCTCACAGGGTACATACGCATTGAGAAAGTAAAGTCAAAATTGCTTATTTTGCTATACAGTCACCAGACTGCCTACATATATAGTGCAATTCCATTCCAGGGCCCAATACATCTTTTCAATTAGGTCTAGTGGATAACCACAGAGATGTTTAGAAAACATAACAAGCAGTGTGGTCGAAATGTCTATGGGGAATATGTGTGCCCGTTTATCCGTCCATTTTCACACTTGAATAAATGTATCTGACTTATACTGATGCAAAACGCTCAGGCTCTGAAATAGTTTGGAAGCTGAAACCACTTGGTTAAATTTAGGACTTAGTGGTTAAGCAAAAAGGAACTGAATAATAGACTCACAATCACACTATATAATTGTCCAAACTCCTCTAAAGCCACTGCTTTTAAATCTCACATAAAGTATATCACAACCAATCACATATGAAAGATAGGTAAAAAATTATAATAAAAGAAGAAAGGAACATAAAAAATTAATTAGATGTCTCCACCAGCCCCTCCCCCAGACTCAACCTGCCCCCTCCTCAGTCCCTCTGCAGACACACATTCCCCCTGAAGTAGTCCCCCCTTACACCACCACACATATATACAAAAACACATAATTCCTAACTATCTACTGCTCATGCAACAAGCTAAAAAAATATTCGCTTTTGGCATAAAGATTAAACTCACTAGTAAGTGACTTGAAGCTTGCTTAATGGTAAAACTCACTGTTGCTCTAGCAGACATTTTTGAAGGTGAGTCCGGTTCACCTGGACAGACGTCAAAGATTGGAACTAATATGATCGGTCTGCTTGTTAAGGCAACACGTCGCCAGGGAAATAATTTTATATTTTTAATATCTAAAATTGCATTCCTGTCATAGGGCCTCAGTGTGCATTTTATCATTGTGTTAGGTTCAAATCTGTTACTTTCACTTCCTAAACCGCCTACGCAGTTGATTCACACAACGAACGGTTATCGAATGTTAATAATTCTCAAGCATCATCCCCCCACCCACCTTCACACCTATGCGGTGTTGACATAGCAGGCCTACAGCCTTGTTTCTCCCATTCCTAATGCCCTCTACCGAACGTCACCACGGTCTACCTTTATCCCGGGTAATTCCGTGATCTGCAAGGGGGACTACTAAATAACAGTTCAGAAGTGGTGGAGGCAAAAAGGTCAGCCACCTACCATAAACACGTTTGTCAACCTATTAAGAAACATAAAAAGGGGTGAGAGTCCAGGTGTTATTAAGCGCTACGGGTTCTGACGACGTTTTTACCCGACGTAACAGAATTAACCAGCTTAGTGCCAAATATAGACGGAGAGGCTGCTAATTCGTCTCTGGTCTGCTGCGGTTGTTGACAGTCTAACCAACAGAATTTACAATGTAACCCTACTGGAGCTTGCAGTATTTGGAAAAACGATAACAATACAATGCATTTAAATATGTATTATGCCCAAATCCCTAGGCAATCTTTTATTCTCCTACCTGCATTTTATTTTTATTTGTTTCGCCAAAACAACCCAGCATTTGAATTGGATATGTATTTTCCCAGTCTAACAACCCTACGGTAGAAAAAACTACCAGTGTCCTGTAGGCCAATTTTAATTAGCCTAGAGACAAATAATAAGAAATTGGCTATTCTATTTAGGATGTGTTGTTGTGTAACTTTTAGTGTTTGTTTTTGTTTCGTTGCTGGCAAATAAATTAATAAGGTAGCCTAGATCATGACAGCTTGATTTGTGAATAATTTGTGATATTATTACGTTAATTATTGGTATTGTGTCACGTGTATGCACGTGCGTGAGTGCACGTTATCAGCATTCGCCATTATAGCAACATATCTTGTCCCTTCAACATACATTTGCATATTATTCATCAATTAACGAACCGAAGAGTGTTTCACGCCAGTATTACGCAGTCCTCTCTGTTAACCATTGCCCCTTGAACCGCTGCATGCACATCTTGGCGGTTAGTAAGTACCGGGTAAGTGTTCATCAGCTCGCGTTGCCTGACCCTAATCACCTCCCGAGTCTACCGTACAGGAATGTGGGTAATAAATGAACAATAACCGTAAACTACTGGCGGGTTTAGGGGCTTTTAACCCGTGACTCACTTGAAATCGTTGATTGCTCCCACGGCGTAGTTTCGCGGCCGGGGAGTCACGGCTACCAATCTTTCGGAGATGGAATTTGGTAGCCGGTGCCTGGGAGGCAAACCACAGGTGTAGCGAGCGTAGAGGACAGTTGATCCCTCAGTCTGACAGGGGTGTCTCTTGTGGGTGCATGTGGCACCTGTGATCCTCTGGTCACGGCAGGTCTCGTGGCAATGAGGATTCCGATATCTGTTATAGCCTACCACACCAATAGCATATGAACCGCTCGAAGGGAAGGTTACTGTCTCTCTGTGGAAACGTAACCTTTACGCAGACATAGCATGTAACGTAGTTCAATGCCCGTGTGTGGTCTGCCTGCGAATGCTCATGTCTTGTCCACTTCTGATAGAACCGTCGTTCATTTTCATAATTATGTATTCTTCCCAGAGAAGCCTCGAAAACTAAAAAACTGAAGGAAAACAAACATACTGTTTCTTCTCGTTCCTGTCAGTCTTCCTCGGGGAACGTGTGTTATTCGGGTAAAGACCGTTGTTAATTTTCTGCGCCAATCATTCATTCAGCTGGCTCCTGGCAGGATAACCGGACAGACGGTAGCCTAGGCGACTGTGCGCGCGTGCATTGCCTTTCGTGTTCTGTACCCCCACCCTATACGATGTCTCACGCTTGCACTTTCCCCTCCTTGTAACATTCTGTGAGTGACACCCTCTCGCCGAGAGCCTTTCCTTCCGGACCAAACATTCAAATCCTCAGGGTTCGCAACCTCACTCAACGTAAGAGGGAGGGGCGTGAGATGAGAGATGGGGAGAGGGAAAGACAGAGAAAGAATGGATGAGCTTCATTAAAGGACGGAAGAGGAGAACGAAAGAAAAGCAGAGAGATGGCGGGAAAAGCTAAAAGAAATAGACATAGGGAGCGATTAGGATAAATAAAGATGAATATATTATTTTTTAGATTGATTGTGTTGATAAGAGGCTCATTGTATGTCCTTTATCCATCTAACAGACACACCTGATTAGGAGTCACACAATTCCGACAAAGACACCACGAACAATGGAAGTTGTAGCAACTCTTAATATGCTCCTAAACTACAGGTTTAACACTAAGTATCTTTTGATGATGAGTCAATAATATTGGCCTGTGTTGTTCATAAGCCCAATTGATTGACATCGCTGTGCAAGGCGATATGCATAATGAGTAGAACGCATGCAGACTTTCCTACTAGTCCGCTGGAAGTCATTAGAAAGGTTTCTGCTGGCAAACAGTCCACCAATATCTGGAGCTATTACACCTATGAATAATATGGTTTGCTCATTATCTTAAGTACCATCCTGGTTGGAGAATTTCCATTTACTTCATTTCAAATTTCACAAATCTTCAAACGAATTTGGAATGTTTTTTAGGAAAGTCATCAGACTTTTGAAACCTTATAAAACCTTACCATTGGCAATAGGTTCGTTTTCTCTGGTTTTTCATAAATGTATGGATCAATGCCATAGTCAGATCTTTTAATCAGGGTGAGCTGGGAATAAACAGATGCGCTACGTGTGCCCATTGGTTGTGGTGACACATTATATTCATCCATTTCAGCAACATGACTCGATGGGTCCCTACTACAGGGGGAGCCGCTGCATAGCTAAATGTCACATTCATAAAATCATCGGGGGGGTTAGCACCTTCAGCACCCTTACTTCCTGCAGTTACGGATATACTTCTCCTTTTGATAGGTGAAAAGTCATATGTGTCATAGTTAGGTGAAAAGCTAACCCATGAGTTGGCTTTTATTATTATCTACAACCATGGCATTGATTTCTTCAAATGGTGAAAGGTTAAACATTTTCAATATAGAGAACATTTGGGAAGTTCCATGCATTTTCAACATTAAGGAGTTGTTTTGATCAAAGGGTGCAACTGTATGGAACAAATCTAAACGACACATGCCCAGCGGCTCTATTGGACAGTTGAGGCATGCCTATCAGTACCACCGATGCCTGGCAATCTGACACGTCTTGCCACTCTTTCGCTCGGCTGGGCACACTCGATCAAGTGTGTCTTTACAGCACCGATAATTTAGGGTAGTCCGAAGCAAACAATATTTAGGCATATACACTCAAAAAGGTTCTGAGAGTATCCTGTAATTGAAACTGTGGGGAAAGTTCTTGAAGGAAACATTTCAATAATTCACTTACATTTTTCCAAGCTCTGGTCTAGGTTTCTTTACCCTAAGCATAAAAGCATGAAATGTGAGCTATTTTTCCTGGAACATTGGATTGATTAAAATTGCAGTTTTACAAAAATATCTGTTTATATGGCAATGCATCAGCGCACTAGTGATGTTCACTCAACAACCCTGTAGATATCACAATGTCAAGTTAGAATGTCTCACCATACCCTATACTAAAAGAATGTAAAGAAGACTTTTAAAAAATATGACGATTTTATAAACATGAACAAACACACTATTTTGTAGAAGACACAAAAATGCACTTGCAATCAAGAAATAGATTAACATCTTCATTCAACATTTTGTTCATTGTTATCAGCAGTTCCTAACCTTTTTGGTTTACTGTACCACCTAGTGGAATTTCCGCTGCATTGAGTACTCTTGACATACTCCATACATTTTACCAGTAAGCCTGTGGTCTCATGAGTCTTCTCGAGTTCCAGTCGTGGATATGCCAAGTGCCCCCAGAGGTCCTAGTTCCACTAGTTGGGAACCATTGAACCACTTGAAACACCAGACACTGGGAGAAATTTTAGGCACTTTTACAGTTGAGTAGACGGGCACTTTGCTATGATAGCAGCCATCTGCACTCACATGAACAGACACATGCACACACATGGACACAAAAACTAGAGACATCTCTCTGTACCATTATCGATGAATCTAATAATCAATGGATCCGTTGATTAATCAGCAGATGGGAACCAATGATGTCTGATCATTAACACTAAAACCAACAAACACACAGATGTTGATGCTGCAAGTAAGCATAGGTTTGGGGCTGACTACTGTTTAACTAGGCCAGTCAGCAGCATTTCATGAATTATGCTTGTGGTCTAGTTGATTACGAGTAATAGCCCCAATATTTTCCTCAAGAACATTCAAAAATGTTAAACCTTAAGATAAAAAAAATCTTTCATAAAAATAAAATGTGTTTACTTTTTCAAAAATATCTTCTTGGTACTCGATAAGGTACATTTGATGTACAAATGATTGTGAAGTCAATGTTTATAGATTTGTTAATCAGCTACAATTACTAGCTTTTGCTCACTGTACAGTACATTGAATATTGGTATTGGTAATACGCATGCCCAAACGGTTTGAATCACAGCCTGACCAGAATGATGTTACTGCTCACATACAGACTGAAACCAACATGAAAACAGAAATAGAAGAAATAGAAATGATAGAAACCACTGATCTATTTGGACATATTTCTGTAAACAAATCCAATCATGCTTACTATTTTCTTTACTAATTCAGTAATGTGTTTCAAACAAAAATTGGTCATCAATTTAAAAAAGATATTTTTATGCAGTAACTTGTTGTATTTGTGATTTTAGTTTTTATTTATTCTGTGAATTTGGATGGTATTTTAATCCAAATTAGATTAAACATTTAGAATTAGAAGAATATAGTACTGCATCGACAGCATAAAAATGAATATTAAAATGTTCACATTATCTTAAATGTCACTCATAGTCATCATTCAAGAATCTAGCAATATTTTAAATAAGAGTAGTTGCAGTCACAGCACTGTATATTGTTCTATACACTTCAGCCCACTCATAAACATGAAAAAATAAATTGAAGGTATTTAGAAATTACCATGGACCTAGATACAGTCATGAGAAACAATTAGAACAAATGAAATATGGACATATTCTTTCAAACAATGTCTTTAGATAAAGGTGATGTAATTGAACCAAAAACAATGACATTTTAACCATGATATCATTTATTTAACAAAAGATGCCATTTCCTACTGAGGAAAACGTTAGGACACCCTATGCCCTAATAGCTGGTATTGCCCCCTGAAATAACCTCAACAAGACATTTCCTTTAACTGTCAACCAGTCTCTGACATCGACTGGGAGAAAGTTTTTCTCACTCCTTCTTGCAGAATGTTTTGAACTGTGTGATGTTTGAGGCGTTTATGCATGCACAGCTTATTTAAATCACCCCACAGCATCTTTGACTTGGCCTTTCCAGAACTCTATTTCTTTTAGCCATTCCTTGGTGGGATATTGCATAGACCACATCAATTCACTTACATTTTTGGAAATGTTTTCCTTTAACCAATGTCATTGTTTTTGGTTCAATTATATTTACTTTATCTATCGATATTGTTTGAAATATATTGTATATTTCTTAAAAAATATCTAAATATTTCATGGGGTGTCCTAATTTTTTCACATGACTGTAAGTTTTAGTAACTGCCCATATTTGGCACACATATAGATTTTGACAAACGACACACACATTATAAAAGGTTAATTTAGATTTTCAAAATCCAGGTGTGGACTATAAGACAAACCTTTTGCCCAACTCAGGTCTAAACCCTGAATGAAGCATATTTAAAATAGCACTTTAGTTTAGAAAATGGCACAGCTGTATGTTCACCAGTTATTCTTGGATCTTTGCTAGACAGATAATTACACCCTTATAGTCAGCATCAGCATCATACATTAGAACACGCAAAGCCACGCATTTATTTCCCCATAGATAGCCATTATACATTTACATCTAGGCAGATGACACTCAATTGCATATTTCCCTGCTTGAATGTATAAATAACATGGATAACACATGGATGGCACAAAATCTACAATTAAATAAACAAAAAACTGAGGTTTTGGTCATTGGTGCAAAGGCCCAGCGAGAAGAAATCTTGACACACCTAAACTCTCTTGCAATTTGCACAGAACAAAGATACAAAGCTTAGTGGGACTTTTGATAGTGTCCTAAATGGTTAGGCCCATATAAATATGACTAAAGTAGCTATTTATCATTTAAGAAATATTGTCATGGTGCGCCACATTCACTTTTAGGCCAATACTGAAAGTGCTATGAAAACCAAAAGGAGAGTACACCTATTTTAAAATCCCTGCATTGATTGCCAATTAGTTTTAGAAAAGATACAAAAAATGGTAGTGTTGATTTTTAAAGCACTGAATAGACAGACACCCAAATACATTTATATGTATATCAGATTTGCTTTTAAGTAGGTTCCTGGTCTGTTCTTTAGATCCTCTGGCACTGGGCTTTTAGTTGTCCCAGCTGTCAGGACAAAGACGTTTGGTGAAGCTGCCTTTAGCCGTTATGGTCCTGTCTTTAAGAATAGCTTGCCAGACTATCTGAGGTCCTCCCAAACCTTGGACATTTTTAGGAAAGATCTAAAAACCCACCTTCAAATATCTACTTTCATCAAATAAAAATGGAACTTGTTTCAAGTTGCAATTTCAGATGGCTAGATAGTTCATTTTGACTCTTTTTGGCTACAGACCAATTTCACAGAAAGTTAGCTAACAGTAGCTGGCTAACTACACATCACATTCCACCAAATGTTAGCTAATGTTAGCACAGCTACCAAGCTGAGAGTACAATGTGCTTGCTTAGTTAACAAATGTCATACTGTAGAACACAACATCTTTTGGTAATTCAGGCCAGTGTCCTGTTGGGAATTTACAAACTCGCTAAGGTCTCCAAACCTGCTGTCAGTGACCATAGATTGGCAGTCGTACTAGTAGCTAAACTAGTACCAGTGCCAACACATTACAACAATATGCTCAGTCCAGAGTTGGATTGAAACCCATCATTTGTTAATTCGTCTTGAAATGTAACCTTTCTAAGATTAACAACACTGGCTAGCTAATATGTTAGGTACTGTACATCCACACTAGGTCACTGATTATAAGCTGTCAGTTTTCTATAAATGAATGAACTATATTACATGCAGATTCAATATGCTACAATTAGATGTCTGGATTTGACACCACTGGCCACTGCACCAGATGGGGTCTTCGTAATATCTGGCTTGGTGAAGTGGCAGCAAGGAAGACCCACAGTATCAAATTACATTCAATATCTCTCCACAGCAGGAAGATTAGGCAGATAGTTTCTGGGTATTTTCTAATTAATATAAGGTTCTGTTTTTCTTGCATGCAAGTGGGTAATCATGGGATACTGTAAATGGAGGGCATGGTCAAGACGTCAATCACAGGAGTGGCAGAACGTGAGAAACATTCTATATTTTAGTAAAAAACATGTGATTAGGGATAATACAAAAAATATGGGTCACTGAGGAGTAATGGTGCTTTCGAATTTACTACAAAGTTATTTGTTTATGACCCATTGTGAAATGGTTTGTGCCCCAAAATTATGTCCTCAAAATATTACAAAGAACACCACAACTACAATTCTGTCTACCAACTACCGTGCAGTGTTTTAATGACTGGGCTACTAAGGTACCCTTATATTGATGTCATAAAAAAATTATCAATTGATGATATGTTGATGACACACAGGGCATTCGAAAAATATTCAGACCACTTCAGTTTTTCTAAATTGAAATACATTAGAACCTTATTCTTAAAGGATCAACTGTTTTTGTTAATGTACAGCTGTGGCCAACATTTTTTTATTTCCACTGCGTTTCAGCCCTGCCACAAAAGAACCAGCTGACATCATGTCAGTGATTCTCTCGTTAACACAGGTGAGAGTGTTGACGAGGAAAAGACTGGAGTTCTATCTGTTAGGGTAGGGCTTGAAATCATTGTTCATCCTCTGTTAACTATGGTTACCTGCAAGGAAAAACTGGCAGTCATCATTGCTTTGCACAAAAAGGGCTCATCAAGAACTTCAAGGAGAGAGGTTCAATTGTTGTGAAGAAGGCTTCAGTGTGCCCAAAAAAGTCCAGCAACCACCAGGATCGTCTCCTTGATTCAGCTGCGGGATCGGGGCACCACCAGCGCAGAGCTTGTTCAGGAATGGGAGCAAACTGGTGTGAGTGAGCATCTGCATGCACAGTGAGGCGAAGAACTTTGGAGGATGGCCTGGTGTCAAGAAGGGGAGCAAAGAAGCCACTTCTTTCCAGGAAAAACATCAGGGACAAACTGATATTCTGCAAAAGGTAAATGGATTGGACGGCTGAGGACTGGGGTAAAGTCATTTTATTTGATGAAACCCCTTTCCGAATGTTTGGGGCATCCGAAAACGCTTGTCCGGAGAAGAAAAATAATCTGCTGCCATCAGTCCTGGGTCAAGCCAACAGTAAAGCATCCTGAGACCATTCATGTGTGGGGTTGCTTCTCAGCCAAGGGAGTGGGCTCACTCACCATTTTGCTTAAGAACACAGCCATGAATAAAGAATGGTACTAAAACATCTTCCGAGAGCAAGTTCTCCCAACCATCTAAAAACAGTTTGGTGACAAACAATGCATTTTTCAGCATGATGAAGCACCTTGACATAAGGCAAAAGTGATAACTTTGTGGCTCAGGGAACCAGACATCGGAGTTTTGGGTCCATGGCCAGGAAACTCCCTAGACCTGTCACACCCTGATACCATACACCTGTCTTACCTCATGTCGTCTCCGCCCCCACCAGGTGTCTCCCATGTTCTCATCAGTCCTGGTGTATATATTCCTGGTGTCTCCTTGTTCCTGTTGCCAGTTCGTCTTGTGTGTTACGTCAAGTCGATCCGCCCCCTTGTATTCCCGGTTCTGTTCTGGTCTGTTCCTAGTTC